>CM077153.1:301233123-301460155 GCA_039583875.1 Platanthera guangdongensis | reverse complement strand
TGTGAGGCCTGTCATCTTGGCAAGCATCACCGCTCCTCTTCCATCCAAAGCACGTTCGTGGGCTCTACCCGTCCGTTTGATCTTATCCACTCCGATATTGGGGTCCTTCTCCTACTCTTACCATTGGCGGGGTAGTTCATATTTTGTCACGTTCATTGATGATTTCTCTCGATGCACGTGAGTGTATCTATTAAAAGATCACTCCGAATAATTCTCTGTATGGACGTCCTTCTATCTCATGATCAAAACTCAGTTTGGTGTTTCTATCAAAGTTTCCGATCTGATAATGCCCAAGAATATATCAGTCATGACTTTTCTACCTTCTGCATGCAAAATGGGATTATTCATCAAACTAGTTGTGTCTATACTTCACAACAAAATGGTGTGGCCGAACGCAAAAAACCGTCACCTCCTCGATGTCGCTCGCACCTTGATGACCCAGATGCATGTTCCTCGCTCCTATTGGGGTTATGCTGTTCTCCTTGCCTGCTATCTTATCAATCGCATTCCCTCCGCGGTTCTCCATGGCAAACCCCGTTCTCCCTTCTGTATCCGGACAAGGAGCCGTTTCCTCTCCCTCTCCAAATCTTTGGATGCACTGCCTTTGTGCATACCCCTTCTGCCACCCGTGATAAACTCTCCCCTCGCTCCACAAATGTGTCTTCTGGGGTACTCCACCACTCAGAAAGGCTATTGTTGCTTTGATCCCGTCCTTCGTAAGCAGTTCGTCTCTGCTGACGTCACCTTCTTCGAGAATACCTCCTACTTCTCGGATGACTCCTCTCCTCTTCTCCCCGCTTCTGATTCTCCTGTCGTTCCCTTCGTTCCCTCGCCTCCTACTACAATCTCCACCCCTAACACCGTCTCCATCCCCTCCTCTCCTCCACCTCTCTCTCTCCTTCTTCCCACCCTCTCCCTCCTCTCCGCTGCCATCGCTCTCTACTCCCGGGCCAGCTTTCTCTACCACGGATGCCCCGGATGCCGCGGCCCGGCTGACCTGGATCTTCCTATAGCTCTTCGCAAAGGGGTGCGGACGTGTACCCTACACCCCCTTGCTGCTGTTGTTTCCTATGATCGTCTTACCCTTCTCGCAGGGCCTTTGCACTGGCTATCTCTGCCACTGCCACACCCCGTTCCTACCAGGAGGCCCTTGCTATTCCTCATTGGAAGATGGCCATGGATGAGGAAATGGCGACCCTAACTGAGCAGGGTACCTGGACTCTTATTCCTCCTCCCTTCGGCACTGATGTTGTTGGGTGCCGTTGGTCTTTGTGGTCAAATTTGGCCCCGATGGCACTGTGGATCGTTATAAGGCTCGCCTTGTTGCTAAGGGTTTCACTCAGACCTATGTGGTTGATTACTTTGACACCTTCTCCCCTGTGCTCGTCTCAGCACTATCCGGGTCTTCTCTCTGTGGCGGTCAATCGGGATTGGCGATTTCTCAGCTGGATGTCAAGAATGCCTTCCTTTATGGTGATCTTCACGAGGCAGTTTACATGGAGCAACCTCCTAGGTATGTTGCTCAGGGGGAGACACGAGTATGCCGGCTGCAGAAGGCAATTTATGGCCTCAAGCAGAGCCTCGAGCTTGGTTTGACAAGTTCAGCGGCATCGTGGCGGCTGTTGGTTTTGCGCGAAGCTCTGCTGATCACTCTCTCTTTATTCGCAAAACTCCTCGGGGCTGGTTGTTCTTGCTGTGTACGTCGATGATATTCTTCTCATTGGTGATGACCAGGAAGGGGTTGCCCTGACAAAGCGACATCTTCGCCAACATCTGATCACGAAAGATATGGGTTCTCCAAAGTACTTTCTGGGGATCGAAATCTCTCGAAGCCCGACTCCTTAGTTCTCTCTCAGCGTAAGTATGCCCTTGATCTTTAAAAGAGGCAGGTTGACTGGAGCAAAACCTGCCCGATGCCCCATGGCACCTGGAGAAGACAAAACCTGGACAGATGATTCGCCTCCTCTTTCAGATAGTTCACAGTACAAGCGTCTGGTTGGTAAGCTCATATATCTCACAGTGACCAGGCCCGACATTTCCTATGCTGTGGGCAAGGTGAGTCAATTCATGCAAGCTCCTAGGGAGTGCCATCTACAGTCCGCCTTGCGGATCTTGGAGTATGTCAAAGCAGCGCCTGGGAAAGGATTACTTTTTTCAGAAGAATGGTCATCTGAGGATTGAAGCCTACTCAGATGCAAGTTATGCTGATGACAAAGGGGATCGCAAGTCAACCTCAGGTTTTTGCACTTTTGTTGGGGAAACCTGATGAGCTGGAAGAGCAAGAAGCAGTTTGTTGTCTCCAGGTCCAGTGCAGAAGCTGAGTATCGCAGTATGGCGTCGACCACTTGTGCGTTAAAAATGGTTGCGGGCTCTCATGCTAGATTAGGAGAGGTATACAACCATCCTCTACCTATGTTCTGTGATAACAAGACAGCCATATACATCTCCAAAAATCCGGTCTTCATGAAAGAACAAAGCACATTGAGGTCGACTGTCATTTCATTCGTGAAGAGATCTTAAAGGAACAAATTTGCACTCCCTTTGTTACTTCTGATAGAGAGCTGGCTGACATCTTCACCAAAGCCAGTTTTCCGCCTCGTTTTTCATGTTTGCGACAAGCTGAAGCATGATCGATATATATGCTCCAGCTTGAGGGGGAGTGTTGAATTTGGTGACGCGGGCGGTCTGGCGGTCTGTCTTGGCGGGTTGAAGGACCGCGCGGTCTGCTAGTTTGTCTCAGCCGGCTTGGAGACCGGCGGTCTAGCGATCTTCCCTGACGATCTCGTCTTCTTCTCTTGTGGTAGCGTGCGGTTAGCCCCTTCTGTCTAACCGCGCGGCTTGTGCGGTTTATTTTGTATAGTTCGCTTAGTCCTGTACTTTTTTAGTCTCACATCTCTTATTTGTATTTCCTCCATCTCTCCTCCATTCTATATAAGGGGAGGACATACCTTTGTAATAGATATCTTTTTAGGATAATAAAGTTTCAATTATTCAAAACTGTATCCGTTTGTTACTGCATATTCGCTACTCTAACACTATAATTGCTGTTTGCAATTTTATTTGGTCGCTTAACGGTGTTTGTACCACTATAGGTGATCAGAAGTGTGTGTGGGGCCGTCAGAACGCCGAGTTTCTGAGGCAAGTAGTGCACCGGATGTTGCTCCTCCTTCAACACATCTGTCGGCTGAGAACATACGATTGGTGGCTGAAGCGGTGTTTGGCTGTGATAAATGCGCAGCCTGCAAGGCAAGCGCAGCAGCCCGCTCCTGTGATGAGAGCAGAACCTCTTCGAGAGGCTGAGCCGAGGAGGTGGAGCAAGTGGTTGTGGAACCGTTGGTGCCAAGGAGGGCTACTGAGAGGCATCTTAAGCATGTTATGAGCTTTAACCCTCCGTTATTCTCGGGGTTGGGAACCCCATCTCAGGCTGAAGACTGGCTCTCCATGGTGAAGAGAGCATGACAGCAACGGAGATGGAGAGTGGCAAATGACCACCATCGCTATGTTCCTTTTGACGGTGAAGCGAGAATGTGGTGGGAAGGATTGGAGCTGCACTTATTGAGAGGTAGTCAACTTGGTGCTGTCTCGATGGAAGAGTTCTCGAGATTGTTCTTGGCTAGATACCTCCCTTCGACGCAAAAGATAGCGTTGGAGAATGAGTTTCTGAAGTTGGTTCAGGGTGAGAAGAGCGTGGATGAATATCTCCATGAGTTCACTCGTTTAAGTCGATATGCTAGCTCCACCATCGTGGATGAGGAGCGCAAGACTAATCGCTCTATGAAGCTTGAGAGATGAGTTGAGATTACTACTTTTCGGGCCGATGACGCAGGGTTTCTTAACCTTGGTCAATACTGCTGCCGGTCCTTGGAGAAGGACATGAAGAATGTGCAAGCAAAGAAAGGCTTGGGTGATAGGAAAATCTGAATTTAAAGTGCCGACTACTTCAAAGACCGGCTATCGGAGGTCTTTCAAGAAGCATAGGACTTCGGTCCAGCTCCTTCTGGCGCTTCTGGGGCGACTACAGGTCGGACCCCGGTGCGTGTTTTTACTTGTGGTAAGACGGGGCATTTTGCCCGTGACTGTTGGAGCGGACGTCCTAAGTCCGCGAGAAAGGCCAGGAGCTTACTTATGAAGAGAAGGGAAGGCGGTGGAGTCGACCGCATCACATTATGCTCCGGCCCAACCAAGGTCTACAATCTTGGCCAACAGGAGGCCATCAAACAGGCTGATGTGGTGACAGGTACGGTTTAATATTATAGCAAGTCAATTCTTTAAATACTTATTATGCACATGTTACCTTCCACTGCTTGTTTAGGATTTGTATTGATTTGTGGAAATCCGGCACGAGCACTCTTTGACACGGAGCTTCACACTCCTTCTTGTCCGAAGGATTTATATCACGCATCGGAGTCCCTCTTCGATGGCGAAGGATAAGTTGGATGTGTTGTTGCCCAATGGATGTTCGATGTGAGCGGATAGGATCTGCGATGTTAAGATTCGTATTGGGGAGCAGGAGTTCGACCTGCGGGCGTCTTTACTTCCGTTGGTGGAGTTCGACGTCATATTTGACATGGACTGGCTCTCGGAGCAGCAGCCCATATAGATTGCGGTAGCAAGGAAGTCAAGCTGGGAGCAAGTCGTGAAATAACTTTTACGGGCTTAAGGGGTCGAGCAAGACGCTGATGTCTGCTCTTCAGGTGGTGAAGGCGGTTCGTGCCGGAGCAGAACTGTTCTTTACACTAGTGGATGTTGCAAAGCCAAAGCCGCGTTGGATAGTATTTTAGTGGTATCGGAATACTCTGATGTGTTCCCCGCAGATCTTCCTGGAGCCCCGCCTCAGCGGGAGATAGATTTTACGATTGAGCTAGTGCCAGGTGCAAAGCCTGTGTACGATCTCCTTATCGGCTAGCGCCTAAGGAAATGGCGGAGCTGAAAGTTCAACTGCAAGAGTTGTTGGAGCAAGGTATGTGCGCCTGAGTTCTTTCGCCTTGGAGCGCACCGGTCCTCTTTGTTAAGAAGAAGGACGGAAGCTTGAGGCTATGTATTGATTATCGGGAGCTCAACAAGCTGACGGAGAAGAACAAGTACCCGATCCCCCGGATGATGATCTTTTTGATCAGTTAGTCGGTCGACGGTGTACTCGAAGTTAGATCTCAAGGCTGGGTACTATCAGCTGCGAATAAGGGAGAATGATATCCCGAAGACAGTGTTTAGTACGAGATACGGGCATTATGAGTTACGGTCATGCCGTTTGACTGACTAATGCGCCGTCAGTGTTCATGGATTTGATGAACCGGACTTTCAGGGAGTACTTGGACCATTTCGTGATCGTCTTCATCGACGATATTTTGGGTACTCGCAAAGTGAGGAAGATCAATTCAAGCATCTTCATTTGGTTTGGAGCGCTAAGGAGAAATCAGTTGTACGCCAACTTCTCGAAGTGCGAGTTTTGGCTATCCTCAGTGGCATTCCTCGCATATAGTGAGTGGAGATGGTATTGATGTGGATCGACGAAGATTGTTGCGATACGGGAGTGGCCTGAGCTTGCTATTGTAGAGGAAGTCCGGAGTTTTCTGGGGCTTGCCGGCTATTATAGGTGCTTCGTAGAGAACTTCTCGCGGAGCGTTACCTTTCACTACTTTGACGAGGAAGAGCATAAGTTCGTTTGGACGCCGGAGTGCGCGCGAGCTTTTGAGGAGTTGAAGTATCGGTTGACCACGTGCCTGTGCTGAGTTCGCCATGTGGGACCGAAGGCTATGAGATTTGGATAGCGATGCTTCGGGGGCTCGTTTGGGTTGCGTGCTACTGCAACTCGAAGTGTAATAGCTTATGACTCGAGACAGCTAAAAGTGCATGAAAGGAACTATCCCGTCCATGACTTGGAGTTAGCGGCCGTGATTTTTGCCTTGAAGCTGTGGAGACACTACTTGTACGGTGTGAAGATTGATATCTACACCGATCACAAGAGCCTGAAGTATCTTATTGATCAGAAAGATCTGAATATGCGGCAGCGTAGATGGATGGAGTTCCTGGGGGACCTATACATTCAAGATCCACTACGTGCCTGCAAAGGGAATGCGGTTGCGGACGCATTGAGGTCGCCGAGCCCCAGCTCAAGCCAATTGGCTATCGGTGCATGATGAGCGGTTGGTGCGAGAGTTGGAGGCGTTGGAAATTGTTTGTGTGGACAAGCAATCAAGTGCTGAAGCAGTTCTGAATTGGACTGAAGTCCAATATGACCTAGCTGATCGTATTCGGTAGGCTTTGGATATGGATGCTCATATAAAGCAGTTCATGGTAGAGGCTCTGGATGGGTCAAAATCCCCAATTCGTCGTGGAGGACGGATTACTTTGGAAAGACGGTCGTTTGTGCGTCCCAAGTGTGGGCAATTTACGGGTGGAGTTGTTGTACGAGGCGCACCATACCAAGTACTCGATTCACCCGGGGAGCACAAAGATGTACCGTGATGTTAAGAAACTGATTTGGTGGCCGGGTTTGAAGAAGGATGTGGCGCTATACGTAGCGAAGTGCCAAACTTGCGCCTTGGTAAAGGCGGATTGCCAAAAGCCGGGAGGATTTCTTAAGTCCTTGCTTATTCCGGAGTGGAAATTTGACGACATCTCTATGGACTTTGTGCACGGTTTGCCAAGGTCGCAAAAGGGGAACGACGCCATTTGGGTGGTTGTTGATCGATTAACGAGGTGTCGCATTTTATTCCGCATAGGAAGGATGATACCGTTGTGAGAATTGGCAAAACTTTATGTGGATAACATAGTACGGATTCATGGTGTGCCCCGCAGCATCGTGAGTGACCGAGATGGGCGGTTCACATCCAATTTGGAGGCTTGTGCAGCAAATGTTGGGAACAAAGCTGAAATTCAGCACAGCCTTCCATCTGCAAATGGATTGGCAGACCGAGAGGGTCAAATAGAACCATGGAAGACATGCTTCGCATGTGTGTCTTGATTTCGGAAAGCAATAGGAAGACCATCTTTATTGGTGGAGTTCGCAACAACAATAGCTACCAAGCGAATATTCAGATGGCGCCTTTCGAGGCCCTATATGGTAGAAAATGTCGCACGCCTTGTCCTGGTTAGAAACGGGTGAGTCAAAGTTGTATAAGCGATCAGAAGTGGAGGATGCTACTTCTTTGGTGAGAACCATTCGGAGAGGTTGTTATCGCTCAGGACCGGCAAGCAAAGTACTATAATGCCAAGCACAGGAACGTGGAGTTCGCTGTGGGCGATTATGTATACTTAAAGATCAAGCCTTTCAAGGGTGTCTCGCGGGTGCGGCGATTGAAAAAGCTAAGCCCGAGGTACCTTGGACCGTTTTGAGTTTTGGAGCGAGTTGGTGAAGCGACCTATCGTTTGAAGCTTTCAGTGAAGCATGGTGGTTTACGATGTATTCACATTTCGGTGCTTCGGAAGGCGTGCAAGAGCCTACGCAGTGATCGCGATTGATCAAGTGTCGGTGGATAGTGGGCTAACGACAAAGGTCAAGCCCGTGTGGATTGAGAACTCGGAGGTCAAGCGGCTACGCAATAAAGAGATCAGGATGGTCAAGGTCCGGTGGGACAATTGCGGTCGTGAGGAGCTCTCTTGGGAGCGAGAGCAGACTATGCTTGACGAGTATTCGGAGTTGTTCGCTCAGGTACAAATTTGGTTTTGTACATGTCTTTCCTTTATATAATTTCGTGGACGAAATTCTTTTAAGAGGGGAGAGTTGTAACGCCCAGAAACTCAAAGGAGTGACGGGGGACGTTGGGGCCAGTTTTGGGTTCTGGCTGCAGGCACACGCCTGGGACACGGGCGTGTCCCAGGGCGTGTCAAGCCTGTGTCGACACTAAGCCGGGGAGTCGACACTTTGGTCTCGACATTGTGTCGAGACTGGGCACACGGCCTACGACACAGCATGTCGCAGGGCGTGTCAACCCGTGTCGGCACTTAGCCGCGAAGTCGACACTCTGCGTTCGACGAAGTGTCGAGACATGCCACACGGCCTGCGACACGGCGTGTCGCAGGGCGTGTCGACCCGTGTCGACACTCGTCCCGGGAAGTCGACACTTTGGTCTCGACGATGTGTCGAGACAAGGCACACGGCCTAGGACACGGGCGTGTCCAAGGCCGTGTCATCAGGTCGACGATCTCGCTCGACGAAGTGTCGAGTGTCGATACCGTGTACACGGCCTGGGGTCCAGGCGTGTTGAGGTGACACGGGTAAGGACACGGGCGTGTCCTAGAACCCGTGCAGTGCTCGGGTTGTTTTCGGGGAAAAATGATGGGGGTACACGGCCGCCACACGGCCGTGTTAGGTGGAACACGGCGTGTCAGCTCGAACACGGGCGTGTTCGATACCCGTGTGAGGCGTTCCTTCGGGTAGATATGTGAAGTCCCCGTTGTTTAGAGTCCGTAAGCGAGAACGGACATAGGCATGATGTGTGAAGCCTACCCGACATGTTGGTCTGGATCGGTGATGTTGCATTGCATAATGCCGGAGAAGACTTCGTGCTATTGGTTGTTTTTCGGGTTTTCTACGCGGTAGATTGCAGCAGGGAGCCTTGGGACTAACCCAAAGGTGCACCCGGAAAACTGGGCGGATACGAGATCTTGCCAACTTGGTGGCCTGAGAGACAACTTGAACATAACCGGGTTATGTGACTTGTGATGGAAATGGGACTCGGTGGAAGTTTGACCCGCGCATATGGCTTAAATTGTCGTTGCAGATGTGAGCACGGGTTAGATGGAACGTACCCGTTCTATGTCGTTCGGTTAAAGAGACCTAAAGACACGTGGCAACTTGCCGTTGGCATAGATTAGGGTCTTTCGGCGGTCGATGGACTTAAATTATCGTGATCCAGGCCAAGAAGACAAATTGCTCATAAGTTTGGCCGTCTAAGTGGCGGTGGTGAGTCCGGAATGTCGATGGCTTAAATTGTCGTGACATCGACCGGTTCACCGAGAATGTGCCCTGAGAGCACGGGGCGTGTGGCCAGTGCGAGGCCAACGTTCTGTGATGAAATGGTTGTATATGTTTATTGCTCGCTTATGCTAATGGAATGCAGGGAAGGAGCATCGCCGCCCCGAGTTGGGGGCGGGATCGTTATAATTTGGTCAGCATTGCTGACCATTGCCTTGTTTTGCCACCGTGCGGTGGTTTGTTGCTTGCAGGTGCTGCTGGACCAAGCGGTCAATAGCGGGCTAAAGCCCTTTTTGCGAAGCCCGCCCTCGAAGGCCTATTTGGAAGTGTTTACTGTTTTATTCATGTATGACCGGCCTGCGTGCCGTGGTTTGTAAATCATGTAATATCAAGTGAAACATTTTGTAAGGCCTTAAGGCTTGTACTGGTGTATTTTGTAACATTCCTATTTTGGTATTAGTGGACATTCATGCTCCAATGCTGGGTTCTTATTTTGCAACTCTTATTAAACTGCTTCTGCTAGAATGCTCTGTGTAGGACGTTGAGATTGGTTGGATGGTTTCCATAAGTAACCACCGGTCTGTCTGTGGCATACGGCGTCGGGCCCCGGCCGGACCTACTGCTATATGCTATGGACGGATAGAGGATGTTACAGATGGTCTGTGCGCATTGGGGTTTCTCCCTCGGCATAGTGTCTTATGGTTGAGTCTGTGCACGTTGTGGACTTCCCCCCCCCCCCCCCGACACATTACCTTAGCTTGGTCTGTGCGTGTTGGGGTTTCTCCCTCGGCATGGTGCCGGTTGGCTGGGTTTGTGCATGTTGTGGACCCTTCTCCCCGGCACAGTACTCTTTATTGTTGAGCTGATCAGTCTCTTTTTAATTGATGAATAACATGAATATTAATGAAAGATGAAAGTATGAACTTCTGATGTTTGGAACTCTATTTTGTCTAATTAATGTGATTAGTCATTCTTGTTCGGCTAGATTTACTGTTTGCTCACTTTTACCCTGTTACTGACTCTTTTGTTGCAGTCGTGTTATAGATTTTGTTCAGTTTGAGGTTTGTTTGGTCTGCCCTTACTTTTTTCACAATTTGTAACTTGTTTCTGAGGTGTTCTTTTTTGAATGTCTTAGGATCAGAGGCAGTAGCAGGTTTAGCTGATCGTGTTGTGCTTCTGGTGTTGCGGGTTTACTGCGGCCATTTGTTTCCACCTCAGAGCTTTGAGGTAGTTGATTTTGTTTAGACTTGTCAAGTTTTTACTATGGGTTTGTGTCAGTTGTTGACGCTCATAGTCTTTGACTTTTTCTATGATAGATTATTTGCTGCTTTTTACTGCTGTTATTTTTTACCTATTTATACTTGCTCTCTGGGAAGGATTTATATTATGATGCATTTTGTTACTTTAAAGTATACAAAACTGCATTCTGCAATATTGACATGACATATTTTTAACTGCAAAAATCTACTATTTTTAAGCGCTATTAAAGTCTTTATATATATATATATAAAATGTAGAAGTCACATCATCATTATAATATGCTAGACCTTCATTCTCACATAGTATAACAAATGAATCAACTCAGTATTTTTCGCCGCGTAAAACTTATATACTTTCTCACCTTTGGACTAGTGGTCCACCCGACCGAGGGACATGGTCAGTAACTCAAATAACTTATATGTATTATTTTTAACTTAATTTCATAAATCTTTTATATGATGTAAATGTGAGGACGAGTAGCCTGAGCGTCTGCAGTTATCCCCTGCACAGCGTGGCATCACGACGCGTACTTTCTCTACTCTGACGTATTTTTGAATACAGAGAAAATACGGGTTGTGACAGTGGTCACCGGCTTGGTGAAGATATTTGTCAACTCGTTGTCAGAAGTGACGAACGGAGTACAAATCTGTTTCTTCAAAATCTCTTCTCGAATAAAATGACAGTCGACTTCTATGTGTTTTGTTCTCTCATGAAAGACCGGATTTTTGGAGATGTATATTGAGGTTTGGTATCGCAGAACATCGGAAGAGGATAGTTGTAGACCTCTCCTAAGTCAAGCATGAGAGCCCGTAACCACTTTAACTCACATCTGGTCGAAGTCATAATACGATATTCCTCTTTTGCACTAGACCTGGAGAAAACAAACTGTTTCTTGCTCTTCCAACTCACAAGATTTCCTCCCACAAATGTGAAAAACCCCGATGTTGACTTGCAGCCTCCTTTATCATCAGCATAGCTCGAATCTGAGTACGCTTCAACCCTCAAGTGACCATTCTTCTGAAAAAGCAATCCTTTTCCTAGTGCTGCTTTTAGATACTCCAATATCCTCGGGGCAGACTGTAGATGACGTTCCCTAGGAGCTTGCATGAACTGGATAACCTTGCCTACAGCATAGGAGATTGGTCACCGTAAGATAAATGAGTTTGTCCACCAGACGCTGGTACCTCGTAGTATCAGATAGAGGAGGCGAGTCATCTGTACAAGTTTTGTCTTCTCCAGTAGCCATGGGACATCGGGTAGGTTTAGCACCGGTCAACTCTGTCTCTTTTAGTAAATCTATAGTGTACTTCCGTTGGGAGAGGACCAAAGAGTTGAGCTTCCGAGAGATTTCAATCCCCAGAAAGTATTTGGGGGAGCCCATATCCTTCGTGAACAGGTGTTGGCGGAGGTGTTTCTTTGTCAAAGCTACCCCAACCGGGTCATCGCCAGTAAGAAGAATGTCATCCGCATATACAACAAGAACCATCAAAACCGAGGAGGTTTTGCGAATGAATAAGGAGTGATCGGCAGAACTTCTTGCAAAACCAAAGGCCGCCACAATGCCGCTAAACTTGTCAAACCAAGCCCGAAGGCTTTATTTTAGTCCATAGATGGCATTCTTTTGTCGGCATACTCGTGTCTCCCCCTGAGCAACATACCCAGGAAGTTGCTTTATATAAACATCTTCCTGAAGATCACAATAGAGAAAGGCGTTCTTGACATCCAGCTGTGAAATGGGTCAATCCCTATTGACAGCTACAAAGAGAAGGATCTTAATGGTGCTGAGACGAGCAACGGGAGAGAAGGTGTCAAAGTAATCAACACCACAAGTCTGGGTGAAGCCTTTGGCGACCAGGCGGGTCTTGTATCGATCCACGCTGCCGTCCGGACGGAACTTTATAACAAAGATCCAGCGACAGCCAACCAAATCAGTGCCCAAAGGGGAGGAACAAGGGTCAGGTACCCATTTCAGTGAGGGTAGCAATTTCCTCATCCATGATAGCCTTCCAATGAGGAACAACAAGAGCTTCCTGGTAGGTGCGGGTAGTGGCAGTCGCAGAGATATCTAATGCAAATGCCCTGCGAGAAGGAGTTAGACGATCATAGGAAACAACAGCAGCCAGCAGGTGTTGGGTACACGTCTGCACTCCTTTGTGAAGTGCAATAAGAAGATACAGGTCGACGTGTTCCTCAGAAACCGTAGCATCCGTGGCGGAGAGAGCTGGCTCGGGAGTGGAGAGAGACAACCGCGGAGAGGAGGGAGAGAGCAGCGGTGGAGAGGGAGAGAGGGAAGTAGGAGACGGTGGAAATGACGATGGAGAAATCTCGATGGGAGTAGGCGTGGTGGAGGGGACGACATGAGGAGCAGAAATATCCAGAGAGGGAGAGGAGTCTGAAGAGAAATAGGACGCATTCTCGAAGAAGGTCACATCTGCGGATACGTATTACTTACGAAGAACGAGGTCAAAGCAACAATAGCCTTTCTGAGTAGTAGAGTAACCCAAAAAGACACGCTTGGTGGCACGTGTGATGAGTTTGTTATGAGTGGCGAAAGGACCGTGCACAAAAGCCGTGCACCCAAAGATACATAAAGGGAGAGGAAACAGATCCTTACCCGGATAGAGAATGAAGAATGGGGTGTGATCGTGAAGAACCGTGGACAGAATGTGATTGATGAGATATAAGGAGATGAGGACAGCGTAGCCCCAATAGGAGCGAGGAACCTGCATCTGTATGGACATCGTTTTATAATATGATTAAGAATCAGTTTGACATATCTATTAAAATGTTTTGCTCTGACAATGCTAAGAAATATCTTAATAATGATTTCTCTTCTTTCTGTGTGCAACATGGTATTATTCATCAAACTAGAAGTATCTATACCTCACAGCAAAATGGGGTGGCGGAACGCAAAAAACTGTCACCTCCTCGATGTCGCTCGCACTCTGATGACACAGATGCAGGTTCCTCATATACCATGTGCGAACAGAAAACAAGTAGATCGAAAATTTGTAGTAACAAAATTTTTATTATCCAAAAAGATATTTATTACAAAGGTATGGCCTTTCTATTATATAATGAAGGAGAGAAGAGAGATTACAAATAAACAATGTGGGACTAATAATTACAGGAACAAGCATCTATACAAGCCGCATAAGCCGCGCGGTTAGACTAACCGCACGACAACTACAATGTGCAGAAGGCAGCTCAACAATATTTTCAAGTTGCCATAAACAAGCCGCCAGACCGCTCGGACACCAATCAGCAACAGCCCGGCTACCAAGACGCTGGGAGAAGCCGTCAGACCGTCAGACACCAATCAGCAACAGCTCGGCTACCAAGCTGCTGGGATAAGCCGCCAGACCGCCAGACAAACCGCCAGACCGCTCGGTCTCCATGCTGCAACAAGAGCTTTTGGCGAGGATTAAAACGATGGAGATGTTGAAAGGCCAGAGAAGGAAGACAGCGACATCCCACAAATTCAGGTAAGATGATAGAGCGGGGAGAACACGACAGGGATGAACGCCGGAGTGCGCGGCTGGAGGCGAGCTCGGTCGTGAGTGCGTACGACTATGTCTGTGCGGGCACCTGTCCGTGCGGGCACCTGTCTGCGCGCGCAGGCCTTGGTTCCCGCGCACTGGGCGCGCACGTAGCAGGTCGCACGCACGAACTTTTGCGCGCATTGGGGTGTGTATGCACTGGGTCACGCGTGCACTGGGGTGCGCGCACACCTGGCCGCGTGACTTGGTTGTGCGGCGTGGTGCGCGCGCGCGCACCGGGCTGCGCGTGCGAACTTGTGCGCATACCGAGGTGCGCGTGCACCTGGGCGCGCGTGCACCTAGATTCGTTGGATTACATGCGTGACTGTTGCATGATTGGTGAGGAGATTCGTGAAGAGATTTGGACTAGAGAGGTAGAGTCTCAGATGAAGGATGCTCGCACTCAGGTGCGGGGTGTCCAAGGTCTTTCGCCTTGTTGACAGAATTTTGAAGTGTGATGTGTCTAGTCTTCGTTTTGATGATATTGTAGATGACAAGAGCCCGAGTCCAGATTCTGATGTAGATGCGGCTGATGTATAGCAGCGTGATTTCTTTCTGTTTTTATGTCTCTGTCTCCTTTGGTTGAGTCTGTTGTATATTTGTCTTTACTTTTGATGGTCATTGGCAGTGTATCGTTTATGCGTTCTGGTATGCTATTATTGGGGTTGTTCTTCCCACTTTTGCCCAAATGTTGTTTGTAAGTTTGACTTGGGGCGTCGTTTTGCGCGGGTTGTAATCACGGCTTAGTTTGCGCGAGATTGGCTCATGACTTGATTTGCGCGAGTTTTAACCGTGGCTTAGTTTGCACGAGGTTGGATCGTGGCTTGGTTTGCGCGGGTTGTAATCGCAACTTAGTTTGCATGAGGTTGGCTCGGGCCTTGATTTTGCGCGGGTTGTAATCACGGCTTAGTTTGCACGAGGTTGGCTCGTGATTTGGTTTGCACGGGTTGTAATTGCGGCTTAGTTTGTGTGAGGCTGGCTCGTGGCTTGGTTTGCATGGATTTTAATCGCGACTTAGTTTGCACGAGCCTGATTCGTGGCTTGGTTTGCCCGGGTTGTAATCGCGGCTAGTTTGCACGAGGCTGGCTCGTGGCTTGATTTGCGCGGGTTGTAATCGCGGCTTAGTTTGCACGAGCTTGGATCGTGGCTTGGTTTGCGCTAGTTGTAATCGCGGCTTAGTTTGCACGAGGTTGCCTCGTGGATTTGTTTGTGTGGGTTGTAATCATGACTTAGTTTACACGAGCTTGGCTCGTGGCTTCGTTTGCGCGGGTTGTAATCGCGGCTTAGTTTGCACAAGATTGCCTCGTGGATTGGTTTGCGTGGGTTGTAATCATGACTTAGTTTGCACGAGGTTGGCTCGTGGCTTGGTTTGCGCGGGTGCACTGATCGCGCGCGCGGCGGTCACACTCATGATCTCGACTATTTTTGTGAAGATCATGAAGGAATGAGCTATGTGCACATCAATTTCTCCATAAAAGAGATTCATCCCCAGTGAAGTTGTACACACATTATTTTATGGGTTGTTTCAAAGGGTTCCGTATGGCCAAAGAGGATATGCTGTTATAGATCGGCTTCTTTTATATTGAAATCCTGCTCATCTAAAAGATTCCATGATTTCATATTAGCTGCTTAGTATCGATGAAAATAGTTAACAATGAATAAATAATTATGGGCAAAAGTGTCATTTACACAAAATCATCTGTTTCCATCGCCGGCTTTGGCTCCCGGTTAAGGAAACTGCAACCCGCCCATGCCGGCGGCAGACACACTCCCCTGCGGCGGGCTGATGGCTACCCAAAGTAAGGAGATGGTGATGGCAATGAGGCCGGACCACACAAACACGATCGTCGGCGTCTTCCCCCTCCTCCCCATCAACCCCTTGGCGAAGGGATAGAGATGAGCCAGAACCCAGAAGCTGAAGAATCCGCCGCCGACCAGCTTGCTCCACTCCGGCTGGCTGCTGTAGATTGTCCTCGCGCAGCCCACCGCAATGGCGATGATGTTTACCATCATGATGGTGATGGGCGGTATCATCAGCGACGTCCACTTGACGATGTACAGATCCGCGAAATCGTCGTTCTCCTCGTCCACCGCCGACTTCGCCGTCAGCGTGAAGGAAATCTCTATCCCCGCCACCACCTATTTATTAGGTTAACATATTTACCAAACTCGGTTGTTTATACACAATCAGTTGGATTAATAAAAACACTAGCAGGCTACCTTGAGCATCCCTGCATCACCGCAGCAAGGTGCGCCGATGTGCCGGAAATGAGCCAGAACTGCTCGTTTCGCCACCACTCTTCAAGCCCGACGCCGGACCACCGGACCTCTAAAATGGCCAGCAATGTGAGGGTGATGCTGATGACGAGAAGGTACACAAGGAACGAGACGCTGAGCGTCTCCACAATGAAATGCCCCGTGAAGAGCGACAGCGCCGGCAGAAAGCAGTACACCAGCAGAAATACAGAGGTGAAGGGGTAGATGCCGACGTTGAGGTAAGCAACGCGCTGAAGAAAGCCGAGCCGCGGGGACGCTAGGAGCGCGTTGTTCCTCGAGAAGAAGATCTCCACTGAGCCGGTAGCCCACCGGAGCACCTGATGGAGGCGGTCGGTGAGGTTGATTGGGGCGGAGCCGCGGAATGCGTCCCGGCCTGCAGTGACGCAGTAGACGGAGCGCCAGCCGCGGTTGTGCATTCGATAGCCGGTGACGACATCTTCGGTGACGGAGCCATAGATCCAGCCGACTCGGCCTCCCCACTCCGTCCTGTCTTCGTACCAGCAGGAGACAACGGCGACGGCCTGAGCAATGGAGGAAGGGGTTATACGGGGATGGGGCAGGCGGAAGGAGCCCGCCGAGAGTCGGAAAGTTAGTGTGCGGCCTTGAAATTCCGCGACGGGGATGGATTCAAGGAGGGCTGAGGAGTCGCCGAAGCGTTTGGGGAGGAGGGAAGGGTTGAGTTCGTCGGCGTATGGGGATTTGGAGTTGAGCGATTGGGTTTCGGAGTCGGATTCGGCGGCAACCGCTTCGTGTGGATGATGGAGAGGAAGCTTCGGCGGCGGATCGAAGCCGTAGACGGCGAATCGGCGGAAGATGCAGCCGGTGCCGACGTACATGGGGCCCTGGAGTCCGTCAAGGGCGCGCATGTTGCCGTCGAAGAAGACGGTGTTGTTGTTGGCATAGCGATCGTTGGGGTCAATGCCTTCGAAACGCTGGGGAAACTGGATGAAGCAGATGTCCTGGCCGCCGTGGTCGATGAGGAAGCACATGCCTTCGCGGATTGCCTGCGTGTTGTAGATGTAGTGGTCGCAGTCGAGGTTGAGGATGAAGGGGCCGTTTGACATGACGGCGGACGCGCGCACGAGCGCGTTCATGGCGCCGGCTTTTTTGTTGTGGTCATAACCCGGCCGCTTCTCCCTCGACACATAGACGAGCATTGGCAATCGGACGTCCACCTCCGTCAAGTCTATACCGAGCTCCGCCTCCGGCATCCCGCACATCACCTCTGCCGGCGCCGGCTCCAGCATCACCTGACACACATCACCTCTGCTAATCTGTTTGACTTCATGTCATAGGTCATGTAGCAGGTCACATGAGTCATGATTCTTACCTGAAGAATGGAGACATGGTCCCCTTTGCTATGCTCCGGTGCCGGCACCGCCCACGTCCCCGGCCAGTGCGTCCCATCCGCCATCCACGTCGCCTTCTGCACCCTCACCGGCACTGGCACTGCATGCTCCTCGCCGGCGGCCGCCGCTTCCTTCATCCTCCTTAGCAGCTTCATCTCCTCCCTCGCATTAAACGCATCCGAACGACGCCGTATCGCATCCGGCAGCCCGTTAACCCTAACCTTAAACTCATCAAACTCCCGTTTCACCCGCCGGCGATCCCTGACAAAATCAGGCCGCCGCTTGTTCTTCGTGGGATCTCTCCGGAGGGCGAAGTAGCTTTCCGGATTCCGCGGCTCAATGTCGTGCTTACGGCAGAAGGGGACCCAGATGGCGGCAAAGGAGGCGGCCTCGGCCATGGTCTCGAAGGTGAGGAGGGATCCGCCGTCGTCGGAGAGGTAGCAAGCGATCCGGTCGACTGGGTAATCTGCGGCGAGGATGGAGAGGATGGTGGCGGCGGTGACGAGGGGCGGCTCTTTTTCTGGATCGGCGGTGGAGACGAAAACGTCGACGCCGGGGAGGTCCGGCTCGAACTGATTGCGGAGGGCGGCGAGATCGGTGGAGCGATTGACGGGGCAGAGCTTGGGGAGCTGGTCTAAGATCCATGAAAAGGCGAACCAGATCTCGCAGACGACGGACATTCCCCACAGCCAAACGGCGTCGTGGTTCTTGTTTCTCACCCGCCATGTCAGGAAGAAGGCTAGGGCTACTAGCCGCACCAGAATCAGCAGTCTATAAACCACAGCAATGGTAACTAGGCAGTTAATAGATATTTTCTTAAAATTGTAACAAAATCCATCAAAAATATATTAAAAAAAAATTTAAAACAGGTTTTTTTGGCTTTTAGCATTCCTCTAAATGTGGGGTTTGACACTTTGCACTATTGAAATATATTATATCTGACACTTTGCATCCCAGACAGAATGAGGTATTTTTATCCCTAGCACCATTATTCGATCATGATTTGATACTCGGTGTTGTCGGAATTATGGAGCGATTTGTCAACAGAACAATGCTTTTCGGTGCAGGCGACATAGACATATTCAAGGCAATCATCCTCAAGCTGCACGCCATGGAACAGCTTCTCGTCTCGCACTCAAAATGACGAGGCAAAGTTGTCCTCGTTCAGATTGGGAATCCCGCACAAGACAACGGCAAGGATGTGGAGGTGTACGATTGTGATGAAGCTTGGTGCAATATTGTCCTCGTTCAGATTTTAGGTGCTGCCCGGACAAAAATACCACTAAAATTTTGTCCTATGATGCAATGTGCCAAAAATAATGTTTTTGGGGTGCAATGTATCAAATTTAAACTTTAAATATGCATAGTGTCAAAAACACGTATTTTTCTGGTTGAAACCGTAAAAAACCTCATATAAATTATTATTTCGGGTAGAAAGAATATTCCTTTAAGCATGAAGTACATCTTTCATGATCACTCATAATTAGGAATGTTCACAAATAAAATTGAATTGCCATTCAATCAAATCTAATTTTTCATAAAAATAGAGAAATTTAAATTCTTTTGAATATTTGAATTTATATTCATCCAAAAATCTTGCATTTAAAATTGAATTCGAATTAGTGTTTCTATTTGAATTTGAATTCACTTCAAATGATATATCAAAAACATTTTGATTGGACGAACATATCATCTTTATATATGTTGTGGGTTGCCCGATTTTTTCCCAGGTTCGAAAAAATCAGACCGTTTTAGCGCGGAGTCAGATCGGACACACAAATACTCAAAGTAAATTACAGCAAATGACAAGAGACGTTTTATACATGAAAAATTCGAAAATGGTGAAAAATCACATGACTGGATTTATGTCGAGTCAAAATCTACTAGCTTCTTGAAATTTTACAAAGATTGATTTGATCTCGGAGAGCGACAGGTCACTATTCCGTTACAAGTGCCAAACACTGAAAATGAAGAAAAAACAGCTAAGTTCTCGGTGTTGGGAGAGAGAGAGAGCAATCCCGACCAGGACACCTGTTGCAATTCGAGCAAGCGCAATACAAAAAGTGCAGAAAGTAATAAAAGCACACAGAGAATTTTTACGTGGAAAACCGAACTTCGGCGAAAAACCACAGGACGATCGGAGTACAACCCGGAAAGCCTCCACTAAAAGTGTGTGATAAACACACGCACGGATTACATGCTTTCCCTCCACCGATCCACAAAGGATCTCCACCAGCTTCACACTACACAATACAATAAATAGCAACAGAAAAACTACAAATTACCGACAGCGGCGGATGAGACGGATTACACAAATCCTCTCCAAGATGCCTCTTCGAATCCTTGCCAATATCTGCTCCAGATCCAATCCGTGTAGGCGAAGTACTCTTTATCAACGTCGTACAACGACGTCCGAAAACTCTCCCAAACTAAGACGATTGCCGCAAAATCCTCTCTAGATCTTTCAATGCTTGAGTTTGGAGAGAAGTGGATGTCTTACCTCTCCTCCTTCATCCCTATTTATAGGTCCAAATTCAAGAAGGTAGGTGTGGTAGATGACATGTGGATGAAGCTTACATGAAGTTTCCCTCGGTCAAAAACACATGTCATTTGACATGAAGCTTTCTTTGGACAATTTCCTAGAAGCTTCCTTTAAGAGCACATGTTGAATTCCAGGTCAAAGATGGCTAATCCTCTTTCATACTTAGGAGAAAAATTATCTTAACAAATCTCTCTCTTTTCGACTAAGTGAAGAAAGTATGTTATTCTGATAATTTTCCCCAGAGTCTTTAATTTGCCTCCCGCCAGGTCCTCCATCAATATGTCTTCACATTTGATCAGCAACACCAAATTCGAGTTAATGAGACTCGAACTATACAGTTTTTTCCACAAAGGACGGGAACTGTACCCAACAAATCTCCTCCTTCACATCGAGGCGGAAGAAATCGCCATCCCGGCGATTCTAACGCAATGCTCGAACTTCCCCCTTGGCACAGTTTTGGTCAGCATGTCTGCCCCGTTGTCATCCGTGTGCACCTTCTGAAGATCAAGCTCCTTCTGCTCCTAGACATCTCGTATCCAATGATACTGAGTGTCGATGTGCTTCGACCTCGAGTGGAACGTGGGGTTCTTCCCCAGGTGAATAGCGCTCTGACTGTCACACAGGAGTGTGTATCGGTCCTGAGTGAATCCAAGTTCTTTGATGAACCTCTTCATCCAGAGTAACTCCTTCCCAGCCTCAGTAACCGCAATGAACTCAGCCTCCGTAGTGGACAGTGCAACGCACTTCTGCAACCTTGACGCCCATGAGACAGCTCCCTTGCAAACAAAATCATGTATCCTGATGTCGATCTCCTAGAATCCACATCTCTAGTCATGTCAGCATCAGTGTAGCCCAACAGCTCTGGCTCACTGTCTCCAAATCTCAACGTCAAATCGGACGTTCCCTGCAAGTATCTCAGAATCCACTTCACTGCGTTCCAATGCTCTCTCCCAGGATTGGAGAGAAATCTACTGACTATCCCAACGGCATGCGCAATATCTGGACGAGTACACACCATCGCATACATAAGGCTTCCAACTGCAGATGCAAACAGAACCTTCTGCACAGCCTCGATCTCCTCGGGTGTGCTGGGGCACTGATCAGTGGTAAGCCTGAAGTGAGTTGCAAGCGGCACACTCACCTTCTTTGCCTGATCTATATCAAACCTCTGCATCACTTTCCGGATGTACCGCTCCTGTGATAACCAAAGCAGTCTGGCTCCCCTGTCTCTGCGAATGTGCATCCCTAAAATGGTCTTCGCAGCACCCAGATCCTTCATCTCAAAAGTGGAACTCAACTGCCGCTTCAACTCAGCAATGCGAGCAGTGTTCCTCCCGACGATCAACATATCGTCCACATACAACAGCAGAATGACGAAGTCCTCTGAAGCATACTGCTTGATGAACACGCAGTGGTCAAGGGTGGTCCTCCTGAAGTCGATATCCCCCATAAAGGAATCAAACTTCCTATATCATTGTCGCGGGGCCTGCTTCAGGCCATATAGACTCTTCTGCAAGCGGCACACCAGACCTTCCTTCCCTATGACACTGAAACCCTCAGGCTGCTCCATGTATAGCTTCTCCTCAAGATCGTCATGCAGAAAGGCAGTCTTGACATCCATCTGCTCTATCTCCAAGTCTAGCCTCGCAGCGAGGCCGAGTACAACACGAATAGATGACATCTTCACCACAGGCGAGAAGATCTCATCGAAGTCGACACCCTGCCGCTGTCCAAAACCTTTCACCACCAGCCTGACCTTGTATCTGGGAGGTGTGTAGGAGTCTCCCTGCTTCACCCTGAAGATCCATCGATTCTTCAAGGCCTTCTTGCCCTTAGGCAATCTCACCAGCTCATACGTGTGGTTCTTCTGTAGCGACTGCATCTCCTCCTGCATAACAACCATCCACTGACGCTTCTCGGTGCTCTCCACAGCCTCGTCATAACTCTCAGGCTCCCCCGCATCAGTCAGCAGTATGAACTCTGATGCAGAATATCTAGCAGATGGGTGTCTGGTCCGATCTGACCTCCGCAGGGCAGGCTCAGGTGCCGGGGCAGGCACATCATCAGTAATGTCCTCAGCAACTCCTGGTTCACCATCAGTGGTGATATCATGATCCGGAAGGGTATCAATACTCTGTGCTGGCACAGGCTCAATGGCCTCCTCAGTGTCATCAACTCCAACCATAGGTAACTCTGCAGTAGTGCGAGAATCAACCTCAGACTCATCGGTCCCCTCAGGATCACCAACAGTCTGATCCTCACAGAAAACAGCATCACGGCTACATACAAGCTTCTTCTCAACTGGATCAAAGAACATGTACCCGAACTCTCCACTATAGCCGTACCCCAAGAAAATGCACTATCGGGTCTTCGAATCCAACTTCGATCTCTCGTCCCTGGGGACGTGCACAAAGGCTTTGCAGCCAAATACCCGCAAGTGACTGAAAGAGGGGTATTTCCCATACCAGACCCTATCTGGGACATCCTCCTGCAATGCTGAACTCGGCGAGAGGTTGATGACATGCGCTGCAGTAAGAAGAGCCTCGCCCCAAAACATCCCTGGCAGCTTTGACTCAGATAGCATGCACCGAATCCTCTCCAATAGTGTCCGATTCATCCTCTCAGCTACGTCATTCAGCTGCGGCGTCTTCGGCGGGGTCTTCTCATGTCGGATGTCATGATCCCTGCAGTACTCGTGAAACGTACCAATGTACTCTCCCCCGTTGTCGGACCTGATGCATCTCAGCCTCTTCCCAGACTGTCTCTCTACCTCAGCATGGAATCTCCTGAAGGTATTGAGGACCTGATCTTTGGTCTTGATAGCATAGACCCAAAGCTTCCTCGAATGATCGTCGATGAAAGTAACGAAATACAAAGCTCCTCCTTTAGTCTGGACCTTCAGAGGTCCGCAAACATCAGTATGAACTAGCTCCAAAGGCTCTGATCTTCTGGCGGACATGTGACTCTGGAATGAAATCCTGTTCTGCTTCCCATCCATGCAATGGTCACACCTCTCCAAATGATCACCAGAAATGTCACTAATGAGCTTTTTCTTCGCCAGACATCCCAAAACTTTCTGGCTAATGTGTGCCAGCCTCCTGTGCCATAAGGAAGTGGATGCCTCATCCCTGACGGAGTTGGCCTGAGCAGCTTCAGGTCTTCCCTCCATGTAGTACAGTCCAGAATCTCTATAGCCCCTGGCCATCACAAGTGATCCCCTGATCAGCTTCCAGAAGTCTCCTCCAAAGACACTCTGGTGTCCTTCATCTCCAAGTCTGCCAACAGATATCAGATTGAAACGGATGTCTGACACATGTCGTACATCCCTCAGAACTAGTAGGGCTCCAGTGCTTGTCTTCAAATGCATGTCTCCACATCCAAGTACCTTAGACGTATCCCCATTGCCCATCCTCAACACCCCAGAGTCATGAGTGGTATAAGTGGCAAATAGCTCCCTGTTGTGGGAGATATGTGCAGAGGCTCCAGAGTCAACGATCCAGCATTGATCGTCACATGAGAGTGCAGTCGTGATGTCGTCGCCAATAATAATGACATTGTCCTCCTCAGTCGCAATGGTGGCTGCCGTATGACCCTCATCTTTGCCCTCAGTGGCAATCCCCTTCTTCTGATCATTCTTTAACGAGTAGCAGAATTTCTTGATGTGGCCCTTCTTATGACAGTAGTGGCATTCCACGTTGTGATAACGTGACTTCAACTTGCCCCTACTCTGACTCCTGTCCTCCTTCCTTCCTCGGCTCTTACTCATTCCTCTCCCCCTGGACTCAGTAAAGAGAACGTCAGCTCGTGAAGAAGAGCCTGAAGTCCCCTGAGACTTTCGTCTCACCTCCTCATTCAAGATCCCACTCTTGGCGATCTCCATGGAAACAATCCCCTGGGGGGAAGAATTGATCAGAGAAACTCTGACCATCTCCCAAGAATCTGGAAGTGACTTGAGAAGCCACAATGCATTCACCTCGTCTTCGAATGTCACCTTCATAGCAGTGAGACGATCAATAATGCCATGGAACTCGTTGACATGATCCAAAATAGGAGAGCCCTCTCGGTATCTGAACTCTCCAAGCTTCTTCAGCAAATATAACTTGTTGATGCTCGTGCTCTTGGCATACAAGGTCTCGAGAGTCTTACATAGATCCTTTGCATCATTGATGCTAGCCACATGGTTGTAGACGTTCGGCTCCACGAATCGTCTGATAAACTCACACAGCTTCCGATGTTCCACCTTCCATTTTGCCGGATCCGTGTCCTTTGACATCTCCTCAAAGATAGTAGCATGTCAACCCTTCACGTATATCAAATCCTCCATCAGTAGATGCCACTGGTGATAATTGGCACCATTCAACTTTATCATCTGCTCTGAACCGGATGTAGACTCCATCCTGCTTTGCCAACTGGCCGGACCGACCACTGATCTTTGAGTCGACTATCTCAAAGTATACAACTAGAGAGAGTAGCCAGCGAGCCAATGGTCGTAAACTACCACTCCCAATTGCACACCCGAGATCCCGATCGACTCGTCCTGAAACCCTAATAGGTCAGCCCGGTAACTGCCCTGTCACTGAAATGGCTCTGTCACCCAACCTTGCTTTGATACCACTTGTTGGGAGAGAGAGCGAGCAATCCCGACCAGGACACCTGTTGCAATTCGAGCAAGCGCAATACAAAAAGTGCAGAAAGTAATAAAAGCACACAGAGAATTTTTACGTGGAAAACCCAACTTTGGCTAAAAACCACGGGACGATCGGAGTCCAACCCGGAAAGCCTCCATTAAAAGTGTGTGATAAACACACGCACGGATTACAGGCTTTCCCTCCACCGATCCACAAAGGATCTCCACCAGCTTCACACTACACAATACAATAAATAGCAACAGAAAAACTGCAAGTTACCGACAGCGGCGGATGAGACGGATTACACAAATCCTCTCCAAGATGCCTCTTCGAATCCTTGCCAATATCTGCTCCAGATCCAATCCGTGTAGGCGAAGTACTCTTTGTCAACGTCGTACAACGACGTCCGAAAACTCTCCCAAACTAAGACGATTGCCGCAAAAGCCTCTCTAGATCTTTCAATGCTTGAGTTTGGAGAGAAGTGGATGCCTTACCTCTCCTCCTTCATCACTATTTATAGGTCCAAAATCAAGGAGGTAGGTGTGGTAGATGACATGTGGATGAAGCTTCCATGAAGCTTCCCTCGGTCAAAAACACATGTCATTTGACATGAAGCTTCCTTTGGACAATTTCCTAGAAGCTTCCTTTAAGAGCACATGTTGAATTCCAGGTCAAAGATGGTTAATCCTCTTTCATACTTAGGAGAAAAATTATCTTAACACTCGGAGCCTCGATGGAAGCGCTCGGGCCTTGGAATATTGTTGATCTCGCGGAACCTTGGTAAGAGCGTTTTAGCTGGAAAATTCTTTAAATCCACGAAGCTTTTGGAGGGAGCGCTCTCATTGAAGTGGAGCCTTGATGGGAGCGCTCTCGCGGAGGCGGTTGACGTGGTTTGGAGCTTGATGAAACGTTAGCGTAAGGAGAGAAGCAGGACGAATTTCTAGGCGAGAATCGGCCTAAGTTCATGATCTCGCCGGAAAACCTCAGAACTCTCTTTTGCCTCTGGAGTTGTTTGCTTTCAAATGAAGATTTGAGGTTCTATTTATAGTTTTCTAGAGGCTCGTGATGGTAATTGAGTCGGGGTGTAATTTGCGATGGCCAATGGCGTCGCTCCGTTTCAGTCACCCGGACTACCAAATTTAGCGAAATGACGGAAGTGCTTCATGGGCAGTTCGGGAGGCCCGGACAAGCTGACGGCGATGGTGGTCTGCGGCAGCGGTGGCGGCCGAAGACGGTGGGGGTCGACGGCAATGGCGGCAGCCGGAGACGGCGGGGGCCGCCGGCGGGCGCACGTGGGTGTGTGGTCCTGCGTGTGGCCGCGTCGCGTGCACTGGGAGCGCGCGCGGCCATGCTATTGGGTGTGGTTCCCATCCGAGTCGGTAAAACCACCGGGCGCGCTAGTTGCGGCTCGTGATTTCATTCTTGTTTTTACCCCCTACCCATATATATATATGATCTCATACAAAAAGTGTGTGCACAGTTAGGGTTAAAATAAAAAGGTCGGTCCGCCCCTTGTCTGTGTGTGCTCCAATTCGCGAAAACTGCATGCTCCCCCCTTTCGCATTTTTCTGGAACCGAGGAAGCCGTCGGGCGTTTGCTGGAACCGCCAGATCCGGCCTCTCCATGTGCTTGTTGGAGCGGAAGAAGAGCCGCCCTCTTTCTGTGTATGTTGGAGCGGAAGAAGAGCCGCCCTCTTCCTATGCTTGTTGGAGCGGAAGAAGAGCCGCCCTCTTCCTGTGCTTGTTGGAGCGGAAGAAGAGCCGCCCTCTTCCTGTGCTTGCTGGAGCGGAAGAAGAGCCGCCCCCTTCTCCTTTTTGCTGGAGCCGCAGAAACCGCCGTCTCTCTCTCCGTCGTTCGCTGGAACTGCAAGGCTGTCGCTGCCTCTTCCTGATTTGCTTGATTGGAGAAAGTCCGTTGTTCGTGATTTGAGTTTGGAAGGGCTTTGTTGTAGCCATCTTGGTCGTGGCTTGGAGGTTGAAGACGAAGAAGGAGGGGCTGTGCATGGCCGTTTTCTTCGTGATTTTGGTGAACGTCATCTTTGACGTTGGGACGGATTGTTCAATCCGTCCGGGTAACGACTCCTCACACCTTTTGTATTTTTTCTTCTTGCAAATTGTTATTTGTGTGAATTGTTGGAGAAGAGTATTGTGGTGTAGATTCGGTTTGGATCGCGGTTGTGTGGATCCTTTGTGGATTGTGTTTGTGGTGGAGTAGTGGAGATCCTTTGTGGATCGGTGGAGGGAAAGCCTGTAATCCGTGCGTGTGTTTTTCACACATCTTTAGTGGAGGCTTTCCGGGTTGGACTCCGATCGTCCCGTGGTTTTTCGCCCAAGTTGGGTTTTCCACATAAAAATTCTCTGTGTGTTTTTATTACTTTCTGCACTTTGTTTTGTATTGCGCTTGCTCGAATTGCAACAGGTGTCCTGGTCGGGATTGCTCACTCTCTTTCCCAACAAGTGGTATTAGAGCGAGGTTCAGTGACAGAGCCGTTTCAGTGACAGGGCAGTTACCGTGCAGACCTATTAAGGTTTCAGGACGAGTCGATCGGGATCTCGGGTGTGCAATTAGGAGTGGTAGTTTACGACCATTGGCCCGCTGGCTACCCTCTCCAGTTGTATACTTTGAGATAGTCGACTCAAAGATCAGTGGTCGGTCCGGTCAGTTGGCAGAGCAGGATGGAGTCTACATCCGGTTCAGAACAGATGATAAAGTTGAATGGTGTCAATTATCACCAGTGGCATCTACTGATGGAGGATTTGATATACGTGAAGGGTTGGCAAGCTCCTATCTTTGAGGAGATGCCAAAGGACACGGATCCGACAAAATGGAAGGTGGAACATCGGAAGTTGTGTGAGTTTATCAGACGGTTCGTGGAGCCGAACGTCTACAACCATGTGGCTAGCATCAATGATGCAAAGGATCTGTGGAAGACTCTTGAGATCTTGTATGCCAAGAGCACGGGCATCAACAAGTTATATTTGTTGAAGAAATTTGGAGAGTTCAGATACCGGGAGGGCTCTCCTATTTTGGATCATGTCAACGAGTTCCAGGGCATTAGTGATCGTCTGACTGCTATGAAGGTGACTTTCGAAGACGAGCTGAATGCATTATGGCTTCTCAAGTCACTTCCAGACTCTTGGGAGATGGTCAGAGTTTCTCTGATCAATTCTTCCCCCCAGGGGATTGTTTCCATGGAGATCGCCAAGAGTGGGATCTTGAATGAGGAGGTGAGACGAAAGTCTCAGGGGACTTTAGGCTCTTCTTCACGAGCTGACGTTCTCTTTACTGAGTCCAGGGGGAGAGGAAGGAGTAAGAGCCGAGGAAGGAAGGAGGATAGGAGTCAGAGTAGGGGCAAGTCGAAGTCACGTTATCAGAACGTGGAATGCCACTACTGTCATAAGAAGGGCCACATCAAGAAATTCTGCTACTCGTTGAAGAACGATCAGAAGAAGAAGGGGATTGCCACTGAGGGCAAAGATGACGGTCACACGGCAGCCACCGTTTCGACTGAGGAGGACGACGTCATTATTGTTGGCGACGACGTCACTGCTGCACTCGCGTGTGATGACCGATGTTGGATCGTTGATTCTGGAGCCTCTGCACATGTCTCCCACAACAGGGAGTTATTTGCCACTTACACCACTCATGACTGTGGAGTGTTGAGGATGGGAAATGTGGATACGTCTAATGTACTTGGGCGTGGAGACATGCATTTGAAGACGAGCACTGGAGCCCTACTAGTTCTGAGAGATGTACGACATGTGCCAGACATCTGCTTCAATCTGATATCTATTGGCATACTTGGAGATGAAGGACACCTGAGTGTCTTTGGAGGAGATTTCTGGAAACTGATCAGAGGATCACTTATGATGGTCATGGGCTACAGAGATTCTGGACTGTACTACATGGAGGGGAGGCCTGAAGCTTCTCAGGCCAACTCCATCAGGGATGAGGCATCCACTTCCTTATGGTACAGGAGGCTGGCACACATTAGCCAGAAGGGTTTGGGATGTCTGGCGAAGAAAAAGCTCATTAGTGACATTTTTGGTGATCATTTGGAGAGGTGTGACCATTGCATGGCTGGGAAGCAAAACAAGAGTTCATTCCAGAGTCACACGTCCACCAGGAGATCGGAGCCTTTGGAGCTAGTTCACACAGATGTTTGCGGACCTCTGAAGGTCCAGACAAGAGGAGAAGCTTTGTACTTCGTTACTTTCATCGACGATCATTCGAGGAAGCTTTGGGTCTATGCTATCAAGACCAAAGATCAGGTCCTCGATACTTTCAGGAGATTCCATGCTGAGGTAGAGAGACAGTCTGGGAAGAGGCTGAGATGCATCAGGTCCGACAACGGGGGAGAGTACATTGGTCCGTTTGACGAGTACTGCAGGGACCATGGCATCCGATATGAGAAGACCCCGCCGAAGATGTCGCAGCTGAATGGCGTAGCTGAGAGGATGAATCGGACACTGCTGGAGAGGATTCAGTGCATGCTATCTGAGTCGAAGCTGTCAGGTATGTTTTGGGGCAAGGCTCTTCTTACTGCAGCACATGTTATCAACCTCTCGCCGAGTTCAGCATTGCAGGAGGATGTCCCGGATAGGGTCTGGTATGGGAAAGACCCCTCTTACAGTCACTTGCGGGTATTTGGTTGTAAAGCCTTTGTGCACGTCCCTAGGGACAAGAGATCGAAGTTGGATTTGAAGACCGGGCAGTGTATTTTCTTAGGGTACGACTACAGTGGAGAGTTTGGGTACAAGTTCTTTGATCCAGTTGAGAAGAAGCTTGTACGAATTCGTGATGTTGTTTTCTGTGAGGATCAGACTGTTGGTGATCCAGTTGAGAAGAAGCTTGTACGACATCAGTCTGTGAGGATCAGACTGTTGCATTGGAGCGCAGTGAAGTGGATACTGAGATACCTGCAGGGGACTTCAGATTTGACGTTGAGGTTTGGGGACAGTGAGCCTGAGCTGTTGTGCTATATTGATGCTGACATGGCTGGAGATATGGATTCCAGGAGATCGATGTCAGGATACATGATTCTGTTTGCAGGGGGAGCTGTCTCGTGGGCGTCGAGGTTGCAGAAGTGTGTTGCACTGTCTACTACGGAGGCTGAGTTCATTGCGGTTACTGAGGCTGAGAAGGAGTTGCTTTGGATGAAAAGGTTCATCAAAGAACTTGGATTCACTCATGACCGATATACACTCTTGTGTGACAGTCAGAGCGCTATTCACCTGGGGAAGAATCCCACGTTTCACTCGAGGTCGAAGCACATCGACACTCGGTATCATTGGATACGAGATGTCTTGGAGCAGAAGGAGCTGGATCTTCAGAAGTTGCACACAGATTATAATGGGGCAGACATGCTGACCAAGACTGTGCCAAGGGGGAAGTTCGAGCATTGCGTTAGAATCGTCGGGATAGTTGTTTCTTCCGCCTCGATGTGAAGGGGGAGATTTGTTGGGTGTGGTTCCCATCCGAGTCGGTAAAACCACCGGGCGTGTTAGTTGCGGCTCGTGATTTCATTCTTGTTTTTACCCCCTACCCATATATATATATATGATCCCATACAAAAAGTGTGTGCACAGTTAGGGTTAAAATAAAAAGGTCGGTCTGCCCCCTGTCTCTGTGTGCTCCAATTCGTGAAAACCGCTCGCTCCCCCCTTTCGCTTTTTTCTGGAACCGAGGAAGCCGCCGGACGTTTGCTGGATCCGCCAGATCCGGCCTCTCCCTGTGCTTGTTGGAGCGGAAGAAGAGTCGCCCTCTTCCTGTGCTTGTTGGAGCGGAAGAAGAGCTGCCCTCTTCCTGTGCTTGTTCGAGCGGAAGAAGAGCCGCCCTCTTCCTGTGCTTGTTGGAGCGGAAGAAGAGCCGCCCTCTTCCTGTTCTTGCTGGAGCGGAAGAAGAGCCGCCCCCTTCTGCTTTTTGCTGGAGCCACAGAAACCGTCGTCTCTCTCTCTCCGTCGTTCGCTGGAACAGCAAGGCTGCCGCTGCCTCTTCCTGATTTGCTTGAGTGGAGGAAGTCCGTTGTTCGTGATTTGAGTTTGGAAGGGCTTTGTTGTAGACATCTTGTTCGTGTCTTGGAGGTTGAAGACGAAGAAGGAGGGGCTGTGCATAGCCGTTTTCTTCGTGATTTTGGTGAACGTCATCTTTGACGTTGGGACGGATTGTTCAATCCGTCCGGGTAACGACTCCTCACACATTTTGTATTTTTTTCTTCTTGCAAATTGTTATTTGTGTGAATTGTTGGAGAAGAGTATTGTGGTGTAGATCCGGTTTGGATCGCGGTTGTGTGGATCCTTTGTGGATCGTGTTTGTGGTGGAGGAGTGGAGATCCTTTGTGGGTCGGTGGAGGGAAAGTCTGTAATCTGTGCGTGTGTTTTTCACACATCTTTAGTGGAGGCTTTCCGGGTTGGACTCCGATCGTCCCGTGGTTTTTCGCCCAAGTTGGGTTTTCCACATAAAAATTCTGTGTGTTTTTATTACTCTATGCACTTTGTTTTGTATTGCGTTTGCTCGAATTGCAACAGGTGTCCTGGTCGGGATTGCTCGCTCTCATTCCCAACACGTGCTGGGAGCGCGTCTGCGCTAACGTGCATGGTGGCGCGCTAGTACGGCAGCGCGCGCGCCACACACGTTGTCCCGGTTCTCTGGCGGGGGTCCGTGTTTGCGGTTTTGCACTCTTTTCGTGTGTTTTTGAGCCTTTTAGGTGAACGCGGCTTTTTGTGCGCGGCTCGTATAGTTGAGTTTGCTTGCTCCCGTTATCCCGTATTCTTGGCCGAAAACCTTTCCGATTTGACTTAGAAAATTCAGGGGGAACCCCATCAATATATAATATAGAGTTTTATTTGCCAATACATCAGAGATAATGTTACACTGATTTAAATTCGGATAATACTCGAATTTAAAAAACTACTCTTAACAAGTGAAATTATGACATGCGAGTTTGCTTGAAGTTGGTTAAAACTACCGACCTGTAGGGGCTAATGATTGCGGCGGAGATTGGAATGCGACGAGCCAGAGGCTTCCACTCCTTGCCGGAGCCATCGCCGGTCCCTTCGCCGCCGCCGCCATTAACATGAGCGTCTTCCTTGGACCAGAAAGCGCTGCCGTAGCCATAGGTGGCCTGGGTTTCGAACAGCCATTGGATGTGGTCGAAGTTGGTCGCTTTGCCGCTGCTTTGCAGCGCCGACATGGCTCGGCTAGCCGTCCAGTGTACCGGCGCCGGCGGTATTGAGGAGAAACTCGACTCGTTGTCGTCGAATTCCGGCAATTTGTACGGCTCCTTGCAGCCCGGGCAGTTCATGTCTCCGCTTCTGTTTTGGGTGTCCATGAAGCAGTCCTTGCACATTTTATACCTGCCAAGCAGAATTTTACTGCTGTAGAGTAAATATATAATATATATACATATTTATTAAATAAATGTCAATAAATTTGGACATATTGGGAAATATATTCCATCAACATCAAATTTACATGCAGCAAGTACTATTTAGCGAATCAGAATACTTTACATATTTTAGCTAAATGGTGGAAATTTTTTTTGTAAATTGGCCCAATTGTTTTGTAGGACTCAGTGGGTTCTGTGGTGCATAGTAAATTTGAAGACTGTGAGGCTCATGTTGTTAGTTTGTGGAGTCGGATTCTCTAATTGTTCTTTATGATAGTTTTTGTTTTATTTTTCAGGTATCTTCAGACTTGAGACAGAGATAAGAGTGGAAGAAAAATAAGAACAGAAAAGGAAAAATAGGGAGTTGAAAACTCATTTCTTCATTCATTCAAGAAGATTTCTTACATATTTATACTCATGTTAAGGGAGGAATATTAAGAGACATTTCATTAATTGTTGCAGGAATACTAAGTGATTTATATTTAATCACTCTTGCTTCCAAAGCAAAAAAACTCATGAGCTTTTGTGATAGGCAATTAATCCAACCGGAAGGTTCATTTCTCCAATACCCCCTCTTGAACCTGAGGTGGGGAAAGCTTTAGGTTTTGTGGGAGATCGATAAATCGAACCCTGTGCAATGGTTTGGTAAACATGTCGGCATGTTAAACTTCAGTAGAACAATGCTCGAGCCTTACTTCTCCTTCCTCTAGCTTTTCACAGATGAAATGATACTTAATTTCAATTTGTTTCCTCTTATTGTGAAACACCGGGTTTTTTGACGGTGCAATTGCAGGGGTGTTATCGCATTTGAGCAGGACATTATCTACCTTTGTATCAGTCAGTTCTCCTAACACTCTTCTTAGCCATGTTCCTTCACATATGGCTGAACTCAGAGCCATATACTCGGCTTCTGTAGTTGATAAAGCCATCGCCTGTTGTTTTCGAGATTCCAAGCAAACATATTTGAGCCATGGAAAAATACATACTCACCTCTACTTTTTTGATCATCTGCTGGCCCTCCCCAATCCGAGTCTGTTAAGCCAGTCAGCAAGGGATTGTTATCTTCGGTGAAATGTAACCCAAAGTCCTTGGTGCCCTGAACATAACGGAGAATCCTCTTTGTAGCATTTAAGTGAGATTTGTTTGGCTTGCTTACAAACCTAGCGACCATGTTTACTGCATGCTCTAGGTCTGGCCTGGTGTGAGTGAAGTAGATCAAAGACCCCACCATACTCCTATAGTACTCTTCATCAACCTTTTCATCTTCATTTTGAGATTTGTTGAGTTTGTCACTGGTGCACCTTGGGGTTAAGCAAGGGCTACAATCTCTCATGTTAAACTTCTTTAAGAGTTCCTTGGCATAGAGTTCTTGAGACACATGAATGTGCAAAGCGGTTTGCTTGACCTGCATTCCCAAGAAAAATTTCAATAAACCAAGATCTGACATCTCATACCTCTTCTTCATCTTGACCTTGAATTCGTCTATTGATGATTCTGAGCTTCTTGTTATGAGAAGGTCATCCACATAGAGACAGATAATGAGATCAATCCTTCCAGATTTCCATCTAATGAATAATGAGGGTTCATTCTTGCTGGATATGAATCCCTCTTGATAGAGATATGTTGTAATGAAGGAATGTCAGGCCCTTGGAGCCTGTTTCAGTCCATACAAAGCTTTGTGTAGGCGATAGACATGATCTTCTTGCCCCTTTTCTTAAATCCTTCTGACTGCTCAACGTAAATTTCTTCACTTAGTGTTCCATTTAAAAATGCAGACTTTACATCTAGATGATGAACGGGGAAGAAATTGTTTGTAGCTATGGAGAATACTTGCCTGACTATTTCCATTCGAGCCACTAGAGCAAATATCTCAGTAAAATCTTTTCCTGGTTGTTGGTTGTACCCCTTGGCCACTATCCTTGTCTTATGTTTAATCACATCACCAAGCTCATTGCACTTTAGTTTGTACACCCATTTTAAACCTATAACAGTTTTGTGAGATGGTCTTTGAACTAAGCTCCATGTTTCATTCTTTTCTACAAGCATGATTTCTTCTTGCATAGCTTTCTGCCAATCATCAGAGCTTGTTGCATCTGCCATTGTTTGCTCCCCAACTTCAGGTTGCAAATTGCCCTCATACAAGTCTTTTGGTACCTCCTGGATGGAGTTCAAAAGTAACTCAACCGAGGTGCTGAGACTACCACCATTGTCTGAAGCCCAGTCCCATAATTCATTTTCATGAAATATCACATCTCGTGACACAATTAGGTCCTGGGTGACTGGATTCAACAATATATAGGCCTTTCTATTCTCACTATAACCAATGAAAATGCACTTGACACTTGTATGATCAAACTTCTCTCTTCTTTCTTTGGGGATGTGGGCAAAAGCTATACACCCAAAGGTCCTCAAATGATCCATCTTTGGTCTTCTCTCATAGAGTTTCATAGGGAGTGCAGTCTTTCAATGCTTTGGTTGGTACTCTATTTAAAATATAGATTGCAGTACTTGCAGCCTCAACCCACGAGTTTTTGGGGAGATTTTTGTGTATGATTAGTAACCTAGCCATCTCCACCACAGTCCGGTTTCTTCTCTCAATCACCCCATTCTGCTGTGGTGATCCCGGGATAGTAAATTCATGCTGGATACCATGCAGCTCACAAAAGTGCTTGAAGGGGTGTGACACAAACTTACTGCCATTGTCGCTTCTTAAGATTTTTATGTGTTTCTTAAACGTTTTTTCAACTTCTTTTTTAAAGTTTACAAATATGGAAAAAAAGTTTCAGATTTTGCTCAGAAAATGGATCCAAGAGTATCTTGTGAAGTCATCAAGAGTAGGAAGAAATATTTCTTGACTCTTGGAGATGGAACAGTGGCTGGTCCCCATAGATCACAATGTATAAGCTCCAAATGTTGTGTGCTTTGTTTGTTAGAGGAATAGAATGAATGTCTATGTGACTTTCCCTTGGCACATGTATCACATTGGCGATGATGAATTTGAAGTTGAGGTAGTCCTAAAGAAAGGTTGTCTTCTATCAAATGCTTCATTGAACCAAAATTCAAATTCCACAGTCGATGATTCCAGGTGTTAATTAAGTCAGTGTTGCAACTCGTGGTGGAGAAAGCAGTTTGATTGGGTAAATCCAGTTGGATTGGAAAATTTTGGTTCTTTGACTTTTGGGCTTCAGCTATTAGATTGTTAAGGGAGTCATAGATTGAGCAAGTATTTGATTTGAAGGTAATTGTATACCCTTTGGTCACAAATTGGCCAACACTGAGGAGATTCTGAGCCAAATTGAGGATAAATTGCACATCATGGAGTGTTCTGGTATTTTCGTCAGTGTTTCTAACTGTCACTGTGCCCTTGCCTTCAATAGCTTTAGTCTTCCCATCTCCCAGATACACTTTAGATTTATAGGATTCATCTAATGAGTCAAAGAGATTTATGTTATTGGTCATATGGCTAGAACAGCCCGAGTCTAGGTACCAAAGAGAAGGAACTTCTTCCTCTTTCTATTTAGCCTGTTCTGGGCTATAAGTTAGAAGAAGTTTCTCTCCCTCTTCTTTTATTTTAGTAGCCAGTTTTGCTTCCTCTTTTTCATTGTTTTTGAACCAACAGTGTTTGTCAAAGTGGGTTGGTTTTTTACACCGTTTGCACTTATAAAAGCACTTGTTAGTGTCATGAGTGGATCGTTTGCAAAGTGTTCAAAATAATTGAGAAACCCCACCTTCAGGACTCTTGTATGAAGGTTTAGTAAACTAATTAGGAGATCCACCTTTTGATTGGTAGCCTTTTTGAAAAATTTTATGCTTCTTTTCAGTTGCAGATTTTTCAAGATTCATTTTCATTTTGAGAGAATGGTTTATAGAGGGAGCATACCTCTTCATTCTTTCCTCATGCGATTGAATTTTGCTAACAAGGATGGATATAGAAAGCTCCTCAACATCATTACTGTCCTCTATGGTGGCTGCAACATGCTCATAGGAGTTTGGTAGACTCCTTAATATCTTGAGAACTACTTCAGAATCTGGAATTTGAGCCCCTAGATTACTGAGTTGATTTGTTATATAGGTGACCCATGGGAGATAATCAAAAATTTTCTCTTTTCCTTCATATTTAAGTCATCAAATTGGCATCGTAGGTTCTAGCGTCGAATGGAGATCACCTTCTTGTCCCCTTGATAACACTCCTTGAGTGTGTCCCAAGCTTCTTTGGTAGTCTTGGCTCCCATTATTCGAGGGAAAATGTTTGGAATAACAGCGTTTTGGATGATGTGCAGTGCCAGAGAGTTCTTTTTCTTTTCTCCCTTGGGTATCTCTGCAACACCTCTTGCTGCTACTTTTGCCTTAGGGTCGGGTGCAGGTCCATTCATAACAACCTCCCAGAGCTCCTGAGACTCAAAGAAAGTCTCCATCTTGATTGCCCAATGCTCGTACATCTCCCCATTGAACACGGGGGCAGCGTTGAGTGATGGAGAGGAATGTGAGGTAGATGATGAGGCCATGAGATTCAATAACGACAAGTATGCAGGACTCAACGCTCTGATACCCTAGGACTCAACACTTTGATACACTGGACTCAACGCTCTGATACACTGGACTCAACGCTCTGATACACTGGACTCAATGCTCTGATACACTGGACTCAACGCTCTGATACAGTGGACTCAACCCTCTGATACCAATGATAGTTTTGTTTTGTTTTTCAGGTATCTTCAGACAGAGGTAAGATTCGAAGAAAAATAAGAACGGAGAAGGAAAAACATGGTGTTGAAAACTCATTTTTTCATTCATTTAAGAACATTTCTTACATATTTATACTCATGTTAAGGGAGGAATATTAAGAGACATTTCATTAAACGTTGCAGGAATACTGAGTGGTTTACGTTTAATCACTCTTGTTTCCAAAGCAAAAAACTCATCAGCTTCTGTGATAGGCAATTAATCCAACCGGAAGGTTCATTTCTCCAATACTTTAATTGTACTGTAATTTTTCTTTTTTCTTCAGCGTGGGTATATTAGGATTTTTTCGGCCTAGGGTTTGTACCTCGCTAAGGGAGAAACTAGAGGAAGAAGGGGAGGCTCCAACAAAAAGGTGAATTGTTTGTATTCTAAACATTCTTTATAGTGGTTTCTGTGACTTGGGTGGATAGTAACTTTTTCCCGAATTTGAGTTTTTTTCACGTTAAATCTTATTTTTCTTGTCACTCTTTTTCGATGTTTTTGTGCTTTCGTTTTGGTACGTGAATATCTTCTCTACACATGCAAGTCTGCCTTTTTATTGGTCCCATATTCTATCCACACCCATACAAAAAAATTTATTAACCCGGTAGATAAAATATTTTGCACTATTGAATAGAGGAGAGGAGATATTGATGGTGAAATGGTTCACCTCCATTTAGGCCTAATCGAGAAGATCTCGATCCCTACTTAAAGTAATTGGGTCGAGTTAAGCTAGTCTAAGGATTTCAATGAGGGTAGTCCAAAGAGTACGGTGAGTGATTTTTAAAACGGTGATTCAATGAAGCTCTTGTCTGAATTGTAGGATGGAAGACTTCTAAGTTAAAGGAAGTACATATTAAATCTTACCTTGAAATTAGGAACAAACATTTAGATTAACTAGTAATTAATTTGTACACTCAATTATGAGAATAATCTTTTCAAAGCAAGTGAGAATATTATGTTGGGAACTTCATGCTTAAATGAGCTCAGCGATAGAGTACTGATACTTGGGTGGATGAAGTCCTTAGAAGTACTCCTAGCTCACTTATGAAAAATGATAAAATTGTGCGGCTCGGCGTGATGCACCCAAGTTGCACTATAGAAGCCAATATCTCAAATATTGTGGCTAGATCATTCAATTTTTTTTGTTGATGCGGAGTTTTTAAAAAAAATCTTGCAATTTTGAATAGTAAAATAAAAAAATCGGAAACACGAGCGTAAGAAATCAATAAAAAAACTCGAATCAAACTGATACACATCGGTTCGGTCGTTGCAGTTTTGGACAAAACTAAATTCTCCACCCCAAGATGAAACTTTTGTTAGGAGAAAAGTACAGCACAACTGTGAGAAAATTAAACTTGCTTATTTTATTTCTCTTTCTTGGCTTACTGATACTTAGATTACAATAATATATATAGTCAATCTTCATGCATAAATAGCAAAGATAACACTACTACTCTTCACACATGTGAGTCACACAAACTCACTTAAAAAACAAAAACATGAATCACACAACTCCATTAAACATTACAAACGTGAATCACACCAAAACTAATGTCAACATTCACCTTCTTAATCTTGGTCTTTGATCTTTACGGCTTGGAGACCTATCTTAGTGCGCATTTCCAAAAACTTGAGTCGATCAAGTGGTTTTGTCAGAATATCGGCAAGCTGGTCATCAGTATGCACATACTCTACATTTATCTTTCTTTCTTCAACACATTCCTTAATGAAATGATAGCGGATATTGATGTGTTTATTGTGGTCATGGAGGACAGGGTTCTTGCACAACGATATAGCTAGTTTGTTATCCACTGTGATTGTGACGCAACCGGGATTTTTTTCATCAAGTCACCGAGTAGGCGCCCAAGCCAAATATCTTGGCAAACTGATGTGGTAGCAGCAATGTATTCTGCCTCGCAAGACGATAGTGCCACCACCTTCTGCTTCTGAGATTGCCAACTAATTAGGCTTTTTCTGAGAAGATACAACACACATGTTGTGCTCTTCTGGTCATCAACATCACTTGCCATGTAGTTGTCGTTGTACCTGATCAAATGTTCATCTTCTTCTTTCCTCCTATTATAGTGGCAACCCATATTGCGAGTACCACAAATGTACCGCAAAATATGTTTCATGGTTGCTAAGTGCTCGGTGGTTGGAGCCTCCATAAAGCGTCTTACATACCCCACGGTGTAAGCAATGTTGGGTCGTGTATGCACCTGGTATCTAAGGCTCCCCACAATACTTCTAAAAAATGTGTCATCCATGGGAGGATTAGTGCTCACCTTGCTCAACTTGAGTCATGCTTCCATAGGGACTTGACACGGGTTGCAACCAACCACACCACACATATCCAAGATTTTTAGTGCATAGGCCGACTGACTTAGAGTAATACCTGCATAGGTCTGGTGCATCTCTATACCCAAGTAGTGGCTCAACAAACCCATGTTACTCATGCTGAACAATTTCTTCATATCGTACTTGAACTTGATGATTTCTTGTTGATGTGATCTGGTGATAATAAGATCATCGGCATACACACCTATAAGTAAAGTTGATGTGTCGATACCTCTTTTGTGCACGGCATGCTCCAATGAACTCCTCTCGAACCCAAGTGATAGGAGATTGTTGTCAGCTTTTCATAGGTGCTTGGCGTAGGCCATAAAATGCTTTCCAAAGTTTTAATACCTTCTGCCCCTTATTCTTGTCCATGAAACCAGGCAGCTAGGCTACGTAGACCTTCTCTTTAAGATCATCATTGAGAAATTCTGACTTGACATCCATATAGTGCACCTCCCAACCTTCGTGCGCCGCCAATGCTATGATCAGCCACGCCATCTCTATGCTAGCGACCGAGACAAAATACTTCTTAAAATCCAAGCATTGTCATTGCACGTATCCTTTTGTGACGAGTCGTGCCTTGTACTTTGCCACAGCACCATGTGAGTCCTTCTGAATATGTTCACCCATTTTAAGCCTATGGGTCGGCACCCGCTTGACAGATCGGTGAGGAGACAAGTTTCATTATCTTCAATATACTTCATCTCCTCTAGCATTGCCTTCCATCAACACTCATGTTTCTCAGCTTTTGCAAAGCACACAGGTTCTTCGGCCATCAAAAAACACAGTTCATTGTATTCATGCTCAAGCTTGGATGTGTTATTGTAGATGTTGGTCAACATGTGGTACCACAGCACTACTCCATCAGAGGTCAGCGAAGAAAAGTTGGCAGGGTTGCAAATTCCACGTCATCGAGGGTAGGTGGTGTCACCACCTGTGTAGGAACACTTGGAGAAGTTGCTTGTGTCATTGGTCCACTGCACCGGATGTGTCTTGGCATGGCAGGTATGATGCCTCGTCACTTACATGTGATGGCATGTTGTTATGACCGTCTTCTGTGATAGAGCTAGCAAAGTAATCCACGGTGAATACCTCACTACATGTGGTCAGCTCCTCCTCACCCTCTTATGTACCACTCTCATTTTCCCTCCTCGTCAAAAATGACATCACAGGTCACATGCACTCTTCTACATATCGGATCATATATCTGATAAGCCTTAGAACCGGGTTCGTAGCCGATGAAAACCATGAGAGTGCTTCTAACATCCAATTTATTTATGTTTGGCTTCACGACCTTTACATGTCATAAACACCCAAACATGCGGAAGTGGTGCACATTCGGACGTCTCCCATGTCAGGCCTCACAAGGTGTCTTATCGCTGACGTTGCTTGTTGGCGCATGATTAAGGATATAGATTGTCGTCGTGACAGCCTTGCCCCCAAAATATTCATGGCATCACTCCTGGCCATTGACACTATCGTCTGGTTTCGCCGCTCGATGACGCCTTTTTGTTGCGGCAAGAATGGCGATGTAATTAAGGATTCGCTTTACGCCATAGTCCGCACAATGCTTCCTGAACTCCGTGGACATGAACTTGTCGCATCAATTAGTACGGAGGGCCCCTCAGCTTGTGGCCCGATTCTACCTCAACTCTTTCCTGGATTTGTTTCATGACCATTGTTGTTTTGTCTTTTTTGACTCCAAAAATGTCAGCAACATATAGTGACTGAGATCATCTACCAAAAGTAGAAAGTGCATCTTGCCTCCTGGGGTGGCTGGTGGCATGGGTCCGCATATATTGTCATGTACTATGTCCATTACATTTTTTGTGTGGATAATGATTTCGTCTCCTTTGGGAACGAGACTCGTGGTTGCTTGCCAACAAGGCAGCCGTCATACATTTGATTCACCTGATCAATCTGTGGTATCCCATAAACCATATTGTGTTGCACCAATTTGCGGAGTGCCATGAAATATTGATGGTCATAGTGTGCATGCCACCGCCACGCATGTTCGTCACACTTTGCCGCCAAACACATAGGTTGTGATATATCAAGGCTAAGAATATATAAGCGGTTCTTGGTTCTTGGTTCTTCTTACCTTGACAAGTAGTTGTTGCTGCTAAACGCGGATTGACAATACTCCTTCCTCGATGAGTGTTTGCCAATCTTGTTCATCGAGCTGCCCTAGGCTCACTATATTATTGCGGAGCAGTGGGATATAGTAGACATCAGTCAGCGTGCGATGCTCGCTGTTGTGACAGGTAAACAACACGGATCCGCGCCCACAAATATCGACGACTAGGTCATCCCCAAACTTTATCGAGCCCTTGATGTTGGTGTCTAGCTCAGAAAAATTATACTTGCACCCAGACATGTGAATGTTTGCCCGGTGTCCAAGTACCAAACTTCATCTTGGTGATCTTCCTCTCGACCAAGGTGCATTTGTGCATGAACCATGTTGAGCACGATATCACCGATCGAGTCTTTTGTGGCCTTCATGAGTGTGCATGCTTGCGCCATCAGTAGTGCAGGCTCGTCATCTTAGGCCAGTGTGAGATTCAAGTTGAAACTCGGTTACCGTTCAACAGAGTTTATACTAAGAGGGAACAGTTCAAGTTACTTAGCCTGCTGTCCGCTGTCCAAGACAGGACTCTTCGAGCTCGGAGTCAGCCCTCACTAGATAAGAGATGATTGCTTACTCACTGACCCGGTGAGCTTCAGCGAGGAGGTACCTCCACTCAACCGGAAGTGCGTCCCGCGTCTTCCCCTCACAAATCCAGAGGCTGAGCCCGACACCTTGGATGGCATAGAGCAAGAACTCTCCAAAAATCCGGAGCTCAAGGATATTGGGTTTGCCTCTCCAAGGTGCTTTGAGGAACTATTTATAGACAAACTCCAAACCAGGGGAAAATTTGTCTTTGTGGCCAGCTAATAGCGACCTCTACATTTTTTTATTAGCAACCCAGATTAGTCTGTGGATAGCAGAATCCCACTGTTTGTGGTTGATTTGGGCAGACTAGGATGGTCTTCCAATAGTAGAATGGGCAACACGCAGGTCTCCCTACCGAGGCGAGTTCATGTTAATCCTAGTGATGAGTGTTGAGGGCTCGTGATAACTTCTCAAAAAGAAGTTATCTCGTGTTCAAATTCTTATCCTTTTGATTAATATAATTGATAAATACGAGTTAAAATGTATTAAATAAAAACTATTTTAGTTTTTGATTAAAGTAAGGGTATTATCGTCATTTTAATTTATTTTTGATATAGGTTTTTCAAAATATCCACCCCAAGGAGTCAAGGGCAAAGCTTATTTGAAGTCTAGAAAAAAAGTTGGAGAAGAGTTGTCGCAAGTTAATTGCAGTTTGAAACAGTTTTTAGTAATGCAGAAAATATATTACAACATATTTTCATAGTGCAGAAATTATGTTACAACATCTGTGTGGGAATAGAAATTTGAATTCCGAAAATATTCAAATTTGGGTTGTTTTCAAAGGCTAAAGGAGGCATATATTCAACATTTAAAATATTCTTTTGAGTGAGGAACATCTATAAAAGGGTTTAAGAGAATAAAAATGCATCTTTTTCATCATCTTCGCCAATATTCAAGAGAGAAGAACTAGGGTTTTCAAGAGAAGGAGGAGCCGCGCAAATCTTCATCAAAGAGGGATTTTGCGCGCGTTTGAGTCAAATTTTCTGCAACGTTTAAATCTCTAAATATCATATCTTGAAAGATCTCTCTAATTTTGTGGTGAAATTCTCAAATCATAAACTACTTTTCTAGATTTTGTATTTTGAAAGTATTTTTTGTTCTATTTTGATGTGACCTCTATTTTTATTTTGGTTTATGAGAATTTTGGTGTAATTTCTTTATTGAGTTTTTGATCTTGATGGTAAAACTTTTAAAATATATTTTTATTGTATTATCCGTTTCGAGATTCGAGGGATGAGATATATGAGAATATGAACGGAAATTATTTTACTATGCGGCGAGATTCGAGAGATGAGTTGCGTAAATGTTCAACCAAAGTTTTCGGCTCATTTTACTGTGCTTTGAGATTCGAGAGAGGAGAGGTGTAAGTGTATCATCAACTCAATATAACGTAGAAGGGAGAAAGAGATTTCACTTAGACGTTAGCAATTGCGATTATTATTATTATTATTATTTTTCGTTTTGCCTGAATTAGAGATGACAAGAAAACAAGAGATATTGTGATTTCCGATATCGAGAGATACAGATCTCTGTCTTAAAAACGTTGCAGGAAAACACGCCAAGTTTTCTCAGAGATATCTTTTATTGATCCATCTTAATAGACTTAGGAAATCAAAATACAAGACTATTTTCTCATCATTTGATAAAAAGTAATTTTAGGAAGTCGCTGTTAATTTTTCTTAGAGTTTTAATTTAGTTTCAAAACCTCTTAAATTGATTTACTTGGATTTAAAGAAAAGATTAGCTAGTATTTGCGAGCGTTAAATTAATCACCTCTCCGTGAGAACGATCATTATTCACTTTATATTATTTGATCTGGCACGTGCACTTGCGTAATTTACGTATACCTATTTTGGGTGTATCAGCTCGCTGGGCTGGAACTCGCTCCCTGAACGATCCTCGATGCGAGGTCGGCTTTGTCGAAGGCCTGATGGCCGCGTTGTCTCCTGGTAGGGTGAGGTCGCCCCGCGATCGCCTGCATTCGGCAGGGCGCGGGGTTACCTCGCTAGGGCCTGCTCGCCTGGCCTGGTTGGCACTGTTGGGCTCGCCCTATGCTCCTTTCTTGGGTGCGGGTTGGGCTGGGGTCACCAAATTAGAGTTGTACAATTCACTTGAATAGCAGTTGAAGCACTTTATCTTTGACTTGCCACGACTACTTTTCATCACAACGATCTCCTTGCCTTCACGGCCACCTTTTTCCCGTCCATTATGTTTGGCTTGACCACGATTTTGCTTCCCACTAGTATCATTATCAGCAGTGTTGTTACTGCCTAAGGAAACCTCTCCCGGTTCCATTTTTTGGCTTGCTAGCCACTCTTCCTCCGTGAGAAGCAAACAATGGTCATCTCGAACATTGTTTCCAAAGTCATATTAGTACAACCCATATTCATCGAGGGTGGACCCCTCCAGAGCCAGGTCAGCAAGGGTCAAAGACAGCAAGTCAAGATAAAAGTCAGAGTCAATGCGCGAGGCAGCAGAAGGCCTAGGCGAGTATGGCGAGCTCCACTTGCATACTCGTCGGGACGTCGACTCGGTCGGTTACTCGCCCAGCCGAGAGATCTCCCCCCAAGAAGTTGTCGGGGGTGGGGCTATAAATAAGACTCATATTCATCGAGGGTGGACCCCTCCAGGGCCAGGTCAGCAAGGGTCAAAGTCAGCAAGTCAAGACAGAAGTCAGAGTCAACGCTTGAGGCGACAGAAGGCCAGGGCGATTATGGCGAGCTCCACTCGCATACTCATCAGGTAGGTGACTAGGATAGTTACTCGCCCAGTCTGAGCGAACTCCCCCAAGAAGTCGCCTAGTCTCCAGGGGTGAGGCTATAAATAAGACTCACCCTCTCTTTAGATTTGCTATAAATAGGCTCACAAGGGTACGAGGAGAGGGACTTTGAAATCTCGCAAAAGATCTCGACCACCTTTTTCCTAGGCAACAAGGTTTTAGACTTTTACAAGATGGCAACCTTGCGAGCTAGCGAGATCTGCCTGCAGTTGTGCTTGGGACCCAGCGAGTTCCGGGGCAGGAGGAGAAGAAGGCGGGGAGAGTAGAGAGAAGTCAGGGATAGATGGCATGGGAATGTCGCTCAGCTCGAGGTCATCAAGAAGCTTCTGGGTGCTGGTTGAAGATTCAGGATGGACGACTGAGGAGGAGGCATTCTCGGAAGGAGCAGGCGGGTTGTCAGTTTTGGAGGTAAGCGACTTCTTCTACATCTTCAGTTTTTTCTTCTTTAGGGGAGGGAGATCAACAACAACATCGCCTTCTTGCAGCCTTTTTGGCCTCGAAGGTTCGATAAATCAAGACATGGTAGCAAGGCTCGGTTGGTAGACTTCCTCGGCAGACTTCGACATCGCGTGCGAGTTCAGAAAACGTGTCTCAAAGACTAGCCTCTCCCCATTTATAAAGTTCAGCAGGCATCCATCAGAAGCGAGTAACTCAGATACTCGTCCAAGTAGCTCGTCGAATAAGTGTTGGATGTTTTTTTTTGAGCTCCTATGTCGCTCGGAAATAGCGAGGTTTGTGTACAACCCATATTCGTCGAGGGTGAACCCCTCCAGAGCTAGATCAGCAAGGGTCAAAGGCAGTAAGTCAAGACAGAAGTCAGAGTCAACGCGCGAGGCGGTAGAAGGCCTGGGCGAGTATGACGAGCTCCACTCGCATACTCGCCAGGTAAGCGACTAGGACAACTACTCGCTCAGTCAGAGCTAGCTCCCCCAAGAAGTCGCCTAGTAGCCAGGGGTCAGGCTGTAAATAAGACCCCCCCCCCCCCTCTTTTGATTTGCTATAAATAGGACCCCATGGGTACGAGGAGAGGGACTTCGAAGTCTCTCAAAAGATCTCGACCACCTTTTTCCTAGACAGCAAGCTGAGCCTTAGGATCCTTTGTTCAGAGAGACGGATCGCGAGTTTGCGACTATCAATCTTAGTCGACGCGACTTTGTTATCAGCCAGTCTACCTCGTACCCCACTCGAGCATTTTTGGTTATGGAGGGGTTCTTCTTCTAAGCTTCTGGGTACGTGGTGTGACCTCCTTGTTGCAGCGCCTGAGGTCCTTTTAGTTGTCTGACAGTTTCCGTGTCTTAGCCCATTAGCTGTCGAGCCTGGCCGCTGAACCGGTAACCTTAAGTTGTCTTGATCCGATTTTTTGGAGTAGGGGATTTTCCCAGCTTCAACAATAATGCTCCTTAACGGCATTTAAACGACTGGTGAGCTCTTTGATGGACAGGGTCTTCATGTTGAGTAGTTGCTCGATTGAGATGGCAATTTGCAAGTACCTGAGAGGAACAACATGAAGGAATTTTTTGACGACCTTCTCATGTTCCATCGTGTCCCCAAGCACGTGGATGTCATTGAGGATGTTGTTGAGCCGCATGGCGAAGTCATCCCCAAACTCACTTTCCTGCATGCAGATTGTAAAGGACTCGTTGCGGAGTGTTTGTGTCTTCGCCTCCCGGACTCGCTCGATACCCATGTGCATCATTCACACGGTATCTCATGCCTGCTTGGCGGAGTCCTTCATCGCCAATGTGGATAGCATCTCCGATGGTACGATTTGGAGGATGGCCGCCAACGTCATCCTAACAAGTCGGTACTCGGCATCACCAGGTTCGATCGCCTCCCAGACTCCTCGAGCCTACATATTTACTCTCATCAAGAGAGCCCAATCCGCATAGTTTGCACGTGTGAGCAACGTGTAATGCAACATCACCCCCGCCTCCCTTGCTTGATGCACCACTAGCGGTCGTCTGCCACTGTTGTCGATGTCACCATTTAGCATCTTAGCATAGGATCCGCCACTGTTTGGGGAGTCGTCGACCTCACCGCTTAGTACCTTAGCGTAGGATTTTGATCCTGATATCGTCGTAGAATCAATGCGGGCTCTGATACCAAATGTTAGGAGAGAAGTCCGTCACAATTGAGAGAAAATTAAACTAGCTGATTTTATTTCTCTTTCTTGACTTACTGATATATATATATATATATATATAATATATATATATATATATATATATATAAATAAGATATATGGTGGTCTATATATAATAGCGTGAGTTCGAAAATATATATATATATATATATATATATATATATATATTATATAATACAATATGCATATTTGGATCCACAGCCGTTAGATCCTTGGGCTGCGATTCAACACGTATGGTTTGCAAATACAGGAATACCCAATGCTCCATGGCACTGTTCACAATCGAAAATACCCGATGGCCATTTCCCCTCCCCCCCCTCACGGGCTCACCGCCGGCGGCGGAGCCGCCGTCGGCGGACGGCTGCCCCCGCAGGTTCACCGGCGAACCCGCCGGTGGGCGCCGGGAGGCCGCCGGCGGCCGGAGAAGATCAGCCTGCGTGAGCAGGCCGAAGCGGCTCCGGCCGGCGATTTTTTATTTTTTTTCATTTTATTGGAGAAGACCGTGATAGGGGGGGCGATTTTTATTTCATTTTTTTTAATTTATAAAATTTATAATTTAAAATTATATAAATATATATTTATTCATTTTATTTTTATTATATAATTTATTATATAATAATATTAAATTTATTATATATATAATTATATTAATATTATAATATATTATAGTATATTAATATTTTTTTTCATATAAATTATTAAATTTAATAATATTATAAATTATTAAATTCCTATTAAATTTTCTAATAAAAATTTTCTATTAATTTTTTTATTAAAAGCTGGGACGCGGGCGAAGCCTGCCGGGGGGCGGGCGAAGCCCGTCGTGGGGTCAAGCGGGCGAAGCCCGCTTGATTGCGGGCGAAGCCCGCAGTGACGCATCGAGAACGGGTGGAGCCCGTTCGAAAGATGCGGGGGCAGTGAACCCCGCCAGGGGTCGGGCGGGGGGGCGGGCGAATCCGCCGGAATGCCAAGCGGGCGAAGCCCGCTTAATTGCGGGCGAAGCGCGCAGCGACGCATCGAGAACGGGCGGAGCCCGTTCGAAGATGTAGTATATATATATATATATATATATATATATATATATATATATATATATATATATATATATATATATATATATATATATATATATATGAAAAAAAGTTACATTTATATCAGAGGGAGGTTATCTCTGAAAGTATTCTCAAGTATCCATAAGGTTACATATAGTGGTTTGTTTATATATATATAACAACATGTGATTATTTATATATTATCTTTGTTTTATCAATGCTATAAAGAAGTAGATAATTTTTGGAATAAGTTTAGCCGTTAGCCCAATTTGTTGTCATAGTCTAATAATCAATAAATGAAAGTTAAGAAATTCTAACTTTTCTTGCTCATTATTCCAAAGATTTTTAGCATGGTAATTTTACAATAATTTTTTACACTTTATAATGAAATTCCATTATTTTGCCCAAAGATAGAATAAAAAACAGATATATAAAAAGTATAATTTTTATCACTATTTCTAAACCAGTAAACCTATGAGAGATTTTTCTGAAGGGAGGTCAATTTCCAATTAGGAATAATGGAGACCTCTCCCCGCTTGAGCGAGAAAAACCACTGATATGGTTATGAAGAGAAAGGAACATTACAAAACATAGGAAGAGCAAGGGGGCGGGAGGAGCTTATCAGTCGCCAACATTCATTCTTACAACTCAAAATGCTAATATTTCATATATGTGGAAAATATGGCCGTAGAAAGTCAGAATGGCAAAGAGATCATTCAGTGAGAGAGAAAGCATATAATATGAGAGACGGAGAGAAATTAAGTGTCTTTCTTTGTTTAGTTTATACTTAACTCACTCTCATCTGAATTTGGGCCTTTTCAAATCAATTACAATACCACAAATAAAAAGTGGAATGTAATATGAATTGGTCAGTAAATTAATCCAATAGGAGATGAGGTTAAAGAAACAAGGAGGACATTCCATTAACTATGCTAGCCATAAAGGTAGGAGTCAGCTTAAGGTCAAAGGAAAGTCCAAGTTTAAGAAATCAAAAGAGCCTGATCAAGCTTCATAGGCTGACAAGAAGGAACTGAAAGACAAGTGTCACTTTTGTAAGAAAATTGGTCACTATCGAAGGATTACCTGAAATGCAAGGCATGGTTTGAGGAAAAATGTAATCATGTTAGTACCTTTGTATATTATGAATCAAATCTTATAGAAGTTCCTTCTAATACTTGGTGGATTGACACTGGTGCTACTAGTGTTTTTTAATTTCATGCGGGGATTTTTTTCGATCCAAACTACAAGTCTATATAAGGATTATCTGATTATTAGGAACATGATGAAGGCTCCTGTTGAAGGCATATGGACTTATATAATACTGGGTTTCACCTAAATTTGTATCAAACTCTTTATGTACCTTCTGTTTCTAGAAACTTAATTTCTTTTTTCTAAGTTGGACTTATGTGATTTATATTCTCTTTTGGATCTAAGAGTTTTAGTTTGTTTAAGCAACTCCAAAAAGTCATTGTGTTTCTATAAATAAAACATTCATTTTATAACTCCTTGCTGAATGTTAATGTTAGTTGTAAACATGATTTGTCAAATGCTAAAAATACCCTTCTTTACTTTTATTCCTCATAAATGTCTAAGACATATATCATAGATTAGAAAGATTGCTAAAGAATGATATTTTATCAAACTTAGATTTTACTTGCTATGATATATTATTGCATTAAAGGTAAACCTAAGGCTTCATTTGTTTCGGCGGTGGCGGATCTCCCGGGTGGAAACGGAGTGTTCGAAACGGAGGGGGGAGGGTGGCTGTCGCCAACCTTTTTTGGGGCGTTTCTCAAGGCGGGCGGGTGGAAACGGAGCAATGTCGCCGCCATTTGTTTACCCGACCAATGTCGGCCGTTTCCCCGACAAACGCCCAAACAAATAGAGCCTAAACATGCCCCGCACGGGGTCTCCCGTAGAAAGAAGCACGACTAGAAGCTTTCCATACTATTAGAATATGATATACACTGATATATGTCGGTCGTTTGATATATCCAACTATATATATGGTGATATATATACTATCATCACTATTATATAGATGAATTATTCACGTATATGGATATATATTATATCTATATATAGGGCTACACGAGCATATTATTCGCACGGGCTATACGCCCGTGCTCGAAATTGCTCTCGGGAAAATCGGCCTTCGAAAATTGAGCCGCATCCAGGCGGGCTTCGCCCGCCTCCGAAATCGGGCTTAAAATCCCGTGATTCGATCCGTCAATTTGTTGCGGGCTGCTCCGCATTCAAAGCGGGTTGCACTCGAATCTGATTTCAAGAGTCAGATTTCGAGTCAGCCCTGCAATCGCTCGATACATATGATTCGAATACTCGAATTTAATGACCGTAAAAAATATAATGTATCAATATTACATATATTCTTATTTTAAGATAAAAAACAAAATTTAAACGTTTGTCGTAAAAAGAATAAAGGTTTTAATTTCATCGGTTGCCCAATTTAATTTTGAGCAAATTTTCTCTTCCGACATCTCTCTCTTCAAGCCCCTTTCTCTCTCCCTCGGAATCGAGTCTCTCGAGTCTCCTCTCCTCTCAAGTCAAAAATTTTGATTTTCCCAACTCTCGATATCGGCCCTCATCTCATGTTTTCTCTCATGATCCAATGGCTATTATTTGATCTATGGTGTGCCTCCAAAAATTCGGATACCTATATTCAAGCTTTATATAATAAGATATATGCGGGAGATATACTGAAGCGGGCAATCCTACAACCAAAAGTTAGCAGGGCAAGATAGACATTGGCGGTCAAGACTAATTGGGGGCTCAAATTGTCTCAGAAACGAAACAACTTTCAAGGTTCGACCACTTTTTAATTTAGAGTTGTCTTGGATCTCAATTTCAAAGAGAGAGGGGGCCCCGAAATCTGGGGGGGCGGAACTGCTACAGTAAACCGTTTCGCCGCCCCCTATTTTGGGGGCCCAAATTGAGGTCCAAGACGGCTCTAAATCAAAACGTGGTCACCATGAAAGTTGTTCGTCTCGCCGTGTCTACAACTTTCATTTGTTGATCACATTTTGTTTTGAGACCATCTTGTACCCCCAAATTCCCTTGACCGTACGGTCCGCACCTTAGGATAGATCTCATCCCGTATATCTTCTTAATATATTTGTGGTCGTTATATATTTATATCAACATATATATATCTTCTAATATAATTTATATCAATATTGGAGCAACATATATATATTTATTGGGAAATTATACATACCCTTACTTCCCTTAAAAGAAATATTGTGTTCTGCGAATATCATAAGTTCAATTTTTAATTCCACAGTCATCTAGATCATTTCCGGTGTTCTATTAATTCTAGGACTTTATTTGGATAATAAAAAATGTACCTTTAGATTTTTCTGGATCGAACACAATGAAGTAAGCACTGATTGTCCTAGGGTCCAATTTCTTTTCACATGGATTATAGTAGTGTAGCCTCTACTTGACATTCCCAAATATGAAGTTGTCTGAGACTAGACTTTCTCCCTGTCCATAGTTCAAAAAGAGTCTTTTGAACTGTCTTGCTAGGAACTCTATTAAGTGAATATTGCAGTTCTTAAAGCATACATCCAAAAAATTTTGTCCCTATAATTTCTTAAAAGAGTCCTATTACGCCTTTCAGCTACTCCATTCTGCTGAGGAGTGTCTGACATAGTGTACTGAGCACTTATGCCCTTGATTTCAAGATATTGAGCAAAAAGACCTTTAAACACTGACCTAATTCCGTGTACCTATCATATTACTCACTACCTATATCATGTACAACTCATATCGTCGAAGGTGTACCCTCTAGAGTTAGGTCAGCAAGAGTCAACTCAATCAACAATGAGAACAAACGCTCAAGAAGGCAGGAGGCCTGAGCGAGTATGGTGTGATCCAAATATTTGAACGGCTCCGCCCGTTCTCGATGCGTCGCTGCGGGCTTCGCCCGCTTGGCATTCCGGCGGGCTTCGCCCCCCCTAGCATCTTATGAACGCGCTCGCCCGTTCTCGATGCGTCATTGCGGGCTTCGCCCTAACCAAGCGGGCATTCCGGCGGCTTCGCCCCCCCCCCCCCCCCCCGGCGGGCTTCGCCCGCCCGGCATACAATTTTTAAAATAAAGTTATTGTATTAATTTTATTTAAATTTTCTGATTTTTAAATAATTATTATAAATTATAGGTATTTAATTATAATTCATTAATTACATATAAATTATTTAAATACTATAGAAAATCAAAAATCGGAAAAAAAATATTTGTAAACCGCGCCCTTCACGGCTCTTACCCCCGCCGTCGGACGGGCCTGCCCGGTACAGCCCACGTATGTCGTAGGGGCGGGCCGGGAACAGTTGCGCAAGGTCGTAGTGGCGAGGCGGTACAATCTCGCAGGGCCGTGAGGGGCGGGAGAGGGAATGCAGGTACTATCGGCGTTTTTTTGGAGAATGAACAGTAGCATATTTAGGTATTGGTTATTTGGAGACCTCTTGCTTTGAATCCAACGGCCCGTATTTAATGGAACTTGATCGGATGGTCCAGATGGCACTCGTGTGTGTGATATGATATATGCATATTGTATATATATATATATATATATATATATATATATAATTGACCACTCCTACTCTTCACACACCTGAGTCATAAAAACTCACTTAAAAATAAAAACATGAATCACACAACCCTATTAAAAACTACAAACATTATTACATCAAGATTAATGTCAACAACTTTGTCCTATCTTAACATCTCATATCCATATTCATGATATGAAGGAACGTGTCATAAAATAATTCTCATTGCGAATTGATAAAATGAAGGCACGTGCTACAGGGGTGCAAACGAGTCGAATTTGGCAAAATTCACATGCTCGAATTCAAGCTAATTATATCGAGCACAAGCTCGAGTTGCTGACTGAGTTTTTTCTGTACATGAGCCCGAACCCAGTTCACAATCGAGCTCAAGCTCAACAGATTCAGAGCTCGAGCAGAGCAATGAGAAGTCTAAGGCCTCATTTGGCTTGCCGTTTTTGTCCTGTGCGTTTTGTCAAACGTGACGCGACACCCTTTTTTCATTTGGCGTGCCGTTTTTGATTTGTCCTCGTGCGTTTTTGCCAAACGTGAGCTTGGTCGGCGGCCTGACACTTTTTTTTCATTTGGATTTACCCCTTCGTTTATCGTATACGCAAACATTAGGTGCGGGCGTGGCGTCAATATGGTCCCAAATCGAAAAGTGATCGATCTCGGCGAGACGCAGCGTGGACCTCGATTTGGGCCCGAAATCGGGGGCGGCGGAACTGCTACAGTAAACGGGTTCCGCCGCTTCCGATTTCGGGGCCCAAATCGAGGTCCAAATCGGCTTCAAAATCAAAAAGTGATCAACATGAAAGTTGTAGGTCTCGCCGAGATCTACAAACTTTCATGTTGATCACTTTTCATTTTGAGACGTCTTGACCCCCAATTTCACTTGCCCGTACAGCCCGCACCATTTCCTCCGCGTATATTATATATATCCGTATATTATACCGACATTTGTCGTACGGGCGCGACACCCAGACATTTGTCACGCCTCTCCGACTCGTGCCGGCGTTTTGTATATGTCGTGGATGCTGACAGTTGTCGTGTGGGCGACATTTGTCGGAGAAAAACAATCATATGTCGTGGGTGCGACATATTGTGTTTGCGCCATTTGTCTAGACATCCCGCCTCTCTTCCCCAGCACAGTACATCTACACAGTCCCACCCCACCGATTGAGGTGCTGGAGACAATCTTGATGCCGGCGGCCTTCCGTACTGATCATGGATGCCCACCGATGTATGAGATGATTCGGTCGCAATGAAGGTCGGTCACCGGCTGGTAAGCGAAAATCGTACCCGGGGTTATACCGGTGGCCAGGCAAAGATCACTTTCACTAAACAGGTCGCTTCACATTCCACCCGCCATGTCTCCGACGAACAATTGTTTCCTTCACCACAAGCGTCCGCAGACGACGGCCTCATGCAGCAGGACGATGAAGCAGGGGATTTCGTTTCCCGATTCACACGAGAACAGTTCAAAATAATGGTAGCCAGGTTCTGGCGGTTTCAGGGATCGGAGATGTCGCAACCGTCGGTGCCATCGAGAGCACCGTCGAAAATTTACAATGACGGGAGGGTTTGCGGTTCAAAACAAATGGCACGAAATCAGCCGAGAGGAATCGAGAAAATCCGTCACCATGATTTCGCAGCCGGGATGGCAGCAGCCATCGTGAGGCGGAGGATCCGAGCTAAGTTTTAGACGGTTGTTATGATTTTCAGTCTTATTTCTAGGATTTTGAAATTTTACAATATTATAATCTATCTTTAACTTACCAAAAGAGTAATAACATTCGTCTTCCCATTTATAATTATAGTTTAAAGATTTGTAAATGTCGCCGTCCACGCCAAAAACCAATGTCGCCGCCCGACCAATGTCGTCGCCCCCGTGTATGTTTTCGCTTAAAGGAATCTTGATATATATATATATATATATATATATATATATATATATATATATATATATATATATAAAAAAAATTAATACATATAATAATACAAAAATAATATAAAATTTTATATAATAAAATTATTTTATAATAAAAATTATTTTTAAAACGCTACCGCTGTTTTGTCAAACGGTTCTCTGTTTTGAACAGCCTGCAAACACAGACTATCCAAACAGATCTCCGTTTCCAGCATTCAGTTTCTAACAGCTCCATTTATAAACCTGTCTTTACAACATCTCGTTTTACAACTGCAACCGTTCTACCAAATGAAGTTTAAGACTCCATTTGGCAAGGTGGCGGCGGTCATGAACACGGTATTAAATTGTCATTCGTTAATGCCCACCTAAGAAATTTCATCCATTTTTATATTCAATCGGATATGTTTGTTCTTAGGTTTCATTTGTTTCAGCGGTGGCGGGTCGATCCGGCGGGTGGAAACGCAGTGTTCGAAACGGAGAGGGGAGGTGGCTGCTCCAAACGGAGCTTTTTGGGGTGTTTCTCAAGGTGGGCGAGTGGAAACGGAGCAAACGCCAGCAGAGATTCATTTGTTTACCCGTCTTCCGGCGGCGTTTGCCCAAAACGGAGCACGGAAACGCCCAAACAAATAGAGCATCAACGAATGCCGGTTTAACACATGCATTTGCGACCCCCACCACCGTGCCAAACGGAGCCTAAAACTTCTACATTTAACTATAACCATTGATTAACCAACTCTTAAAACTTACTATCCAACTCTCACTATCCAACTCTTAAAACTTGCTCATCAAAAATTTTACAAATCCAAAGAAATTTAATTTTTCAAGCTGCATCTCTTCTTCGGGTACAATTAATTTCCCCTTCACCGCCTCTCCCCCCTAATCTCATCTACATATCACCAGATCTTTGCGCCCCCGCCCCTAGTCGCCTCCGGCAGCCTCCCAGTCCAGAGTCCGATTTAAACCGGTTTGACCAATTTTGTTGGGCCGATACAGCCGGTCCAACTAGTTGATAGCTAAACCGGAATCCTAACGGTCATATTTTTAAATGTCAAGAATGGATTAACAGAACGTGGTCCCATACCTGCACTCGCAGGGATGCACATCCTGCCCCTGCTCGTCCTTCTCCACGAAGCCATCGCATCCGGGCATCGCGCACGGCGTCGAACTTCCGTCGCCGGCGCCCTCAGCCTCATCGACGGGGTGATCATCGGGTATCGGCGGCAAGGGACCCGAATAGTTCGTCAAATCTATGTCATCTCTTGACAGGCTCACATACCGACCGCTCGACGTCTTCCTGGCGAATGTCACCGTCGGCTTCTTCGCCGGAATTGATGCCATTTCCAACCGCCACACCTCGCCGGAGAACTCGGCCTACTCCGGGCGAGAGGATGGAAGAAATGTCTGCCGAGCAGAAAATTGGAGGTGGGAAATGTATCCAATGGAAAACGAATATAAACAGAGAGGAAAGAGAAAATTGACTTTTTTAAAAAAAATGATATGAGTATTTTTATTAACAGTATATATAATTAATTAATTTCAAAGAATTAAAGTAGATGGTATATGGCCATGGTTTAGACAGCTTCACATAGAAGTAAATTATATATTTTTTATTATTGTTCAATTTCATATTAGAATTATTGGTCATATTGTAATTAAGATTAATTTTTCATTTTAATAGTGCACAAACATTTAATTTTTATTTGAGAGAGCTGTAAAAATTGACTGTGATATTGTGATAAAATATAGAATGGTGATTTTTTTAAAAAAAATATTACACATGCATTAAAAAGACAAAAGAAACTAGAAAGCTAAGTTATTATATCATGTCATTCAAATTAGATTGGAAGAGTTCAACAAACTCAGACTTAGATCCAACAATACTAGATCAAACAAAATCCTCATACATATCAAACCGAGGACAGAAGTCGGTAACTCTATTTTCCTCCTGGCACACATGCTGAAATCGGAGCTAAGAAAGCGGTTGAGGACGGAGAAGTCCTCCTGGCACACATGCTCGCAGAATAACCATCAATCAAGTTCTTGCAATCACCTTCCACAATGATCCAGTGGACATCAAATAGAAATTACTCAACAAAAGGCTTTAGGGGCAGAGGGAATAGAATGGTGATGGCAACGCCTGAATGCATTTGGATGCCCTCATTGCTATCTTGGTCTAATCATATGTTGTTCATGCCCACAATTACAATAACACGATTCCATTCATAACTAAGGCTCCGTTTGACACAGTAGTCATGATTTGTCATACGTGGCCCCCCACCGCACCTAGGAAGTTCATTCCTTTTTATGTTCAAAACTAGTATTTTTTTTCTTCGTCAAATACATGTTTTATAATTCTCTAAACTCAACTAAATTACAAGTTTCACTCCTTCTCTCTCTCTCAAATATAGCATTTTGATTTTGCAAATTCACTAAAATTATAAGTTACGCCGCTCTAACTTTTGAAATTACAAAAATCTATATTTCATAACATACATGCACCAAAATACCCCCAATAATTTGCAACTTATAATTATGCTATTTCCAAAAAATATATATATATATATAATAATAATTATCTGTAATTGTAAAAAAAAATAGTAGAATATATATAATAAATATAAATTAGTTATGCGCGACAGATGTCAGTGAGAAGCATGGAAACCACGTCCTTGAATGATAAGACTTGTTTCCCAGGCTGGTGCATTGTGCCCTTCACGATCCCTTGTTCTTTTAACACGTTTTAATCTTTATTTTTAATTAGTATTAAAAACATGAGGGGAAAAAAATAAGCCATTTATTATGGGAATTAATTTAAGTTTTTTTAAAATTTGTATGTAGAAATTATGTTTTGAAGAAAATTATAAGAAGGATTTGTTTATTGGATTTGATCTGTTAAATGAGGGACTCTAGCGGCATGTTATTATCACACACAACTGGCTTTTGTGAAACAATAATTTCAAGCAACCAAATGAGCATTTATTTGTTTTATTTAAATACTTGAAATTAATAAAACTTGTTTCAATGAAGGCTGGAGAATCTGGTTGAGTGTTTAATTTGACTGGTTGCACAGTTGACCTGTCAATAAGCTATATGAATGTTATTAATTTGTTGTTAGGATTAGGCTGTGTTCAGGGAGGCGGCGACACTTAAAAAAAAGCAGTAGTGGTGGGTAATCAGTAGCGGCATTACTGTTTTGAAAAAACGTGTAAACTGTTTCAAAAATCTCTTTTTACTTTGTGCCTTCAAAGGACTTTTTAATAATAACAGTTTAATTTTAAAAAATAATAATAAAAAATACTATTTTATGCTAATCACATAAAAGAATAAACACTATTTAAATCTTAAATAAGCAGGTTACACCAAGCCAGCAATGAAAAGCAAAGATAGCAAATAAGAAAAACATTTACAGCTACGAGTGATACATGACTTTCATTAACCCATGAGAGAGAAAAAGTTAAAAACAGCTTAACCCATGATGGACTGCCGAAACAGCCTTCTTACAAAAGCTCTTATAAAAAAAACTAATCCAAAAACCCTAAAAAAGACTATAATAGCCCCGTGAAAACTATAGCTTCAAGAAAAGAGTCTTTCCCACCACGACACACCAAACAACAGCTTAAGCATCTAAAATGCTCAATATTAATTATAATAAATAATGTAAGAATTATAGAAATATAATTGTGAATTATGATGCATCCTAACCGAAATATATAATCAAAGAGTAAGTAGTGATATTATTATGAGCAAATACTATGAATGATAACAGAAGAAAATGGGGTGGTAATATTGTAAATAGTGCATGAGACTTGAGCAAAAGTCCTCCGTTATGGCAAGAAAGAAGGCCTAGAAAGAAATGATCCACATCTATATAACACTTCCCTACCATCTAAATAATACAACCAGTCAAAAATAAGGGAATAAAATGCATCTACTCCAGTAAAAACCATGCCGCCAGCCTACATCTTTGATTCCTTGAATTCAGCCTCCGGTGTTTGATCAGCACCATCCGATCCCCCGCCACCAGTCGATCCCGATCCCGCCGACGATGATCCTCCTCCCTGAATGTGCTCACCGATCTTTGACACGGCCTTGTTGATGGCATCAATCCTCTCCTTGATACCATCCACACTGTCGCCCATCATCGACGCCCTCAATTCCGCCACTGCCGCCTCAATCTCCTTCACGACTTCGGACGGTAACTTCCCTTTGTACTCACCCAAGCTCTTCTCGGCGCTGTAAATGGTTGTGTCGGCCGTGTTCTTTATGTCGATCAAAGCCTTCCTTTCCTGATCCTTCTGCTGGTGAATCTCCGCCTCCTTCACCATCTTGTTGATCTCGTCCTCAGACAGCCCGCCGGATGACTTGATGGTGATCTCCTGCTCCTTCCCCGACGACTTATCTTTCGCCGACACCTTCACGATCCCATTAGCATCGATGTCGAAGGTAACCTCAATCTGCGGCATCCCTCGGGGAGCGGGAGGGATGCCTGTGAGTTCGAATTCTCCGAGAAGTTTGTTATCGGAGGACATTTCCCTCTCGCCCTGGAGCACGCGGACGCCGACCTGAGTCTGGTTATCAGCAGCGGTTGAGAAGACCTGGCTCTTCTTGGTGGGAATGGTGGTGTTCCGGTTGATGAGGCGGGTGAAGATCCCTCCCAGAGTCTCGATCCCGAGAGAAAGCGGCGTGACGTCGAGCAGAAGTAGCTCCTTCACGTCGCCCCGCAGTATCCCTCCTTGGATAGCAGCACCCATGGCGACCGCTTCGTCGGGGTTGACGCCCTTGCTCGGACTCTTTCCGAAAATTTCCGACACAATCTGCTGCACCTTCGGCACCCGAGTCATGCCACCGACGAGAAGCACTTCGTCCACGTCCTTTGCCTGAACTCCGGCGTCTTTCAAGCAGTTCTTGCACGGGATTCGGGTTCTCTCGATCAAATGATTGACAAGGGTTTCAAACTTCGATCGAGTGAGGGTGAGATTGAAATGCCTGGCCCCCGAGGCATCGGCAGTGATGAAAGGTAGGTTTATCTCGGTTTGGGCGGTTGAGGAGAGCTCCACCTTGGCCTTTTCAGCAGCCTCCCTGAGCCTCTGAATTGCTAGTTTGTCCTTGGTCAGATCAATGTTATCTGTTCTCCTGAATTCGCTCACTAGATACTCCAGAAGTGCATTGTCAAAATCCTCGCCACCAAGAAATGTGTCGCCATTTGTAGCCTTGACCTGAAGGGGGAGGAACAAAAACAAATTAGGTTTAGATGGTTTTTAATTGTGATGCCAAAATGGAATTAGTGGTAAATAGCAGATTGCTGGGAAGAAAATTATGTAAAAGGCTTGCCTCAAAAACGCCATTGGAGATCTCAAGGACTGAGACATCAAAAGTGCCGCCACCGAGATCAAACACGGCGATCAAACCCTCCTTGTTGTTCATACCATAGGAGAGTGCAGCGGCGGTTGGTTCATTGATAATACGAAGAACATCTAATCCAGCAATTTTCCCAGCATCCTTTGTGGCCTGTCGCTGTGCATCGTTGAAGTACGCAGGAACGGTGATCACAGATTTTGAAACGGATTTCCCAAGATATGCCTCCGCAGTTTCTTTCATCTTGGTGAGGACGAACGCACCGATCTGACTGGGTGAATATTGCTGACCGTTCATTTCAACCCAAGCATCTCCGTTCGGGGCTCTGACGATTTTGTATGGAACCATTTTCAGTTCTTTCTGCGTTTGAGGATCGTCGTATCTTCTTCCTATCAATCTCTTTGTGCCGAATAAAGTATTTGTTGGGTTCGTGACGGCTTGACGTTTCGCAGGAGTACCCACAAGAAGTTCACCCTTCGGATTGATAGCGACAATTGATGGAGTAGTTCTTGCACCTTCAGCATTCTCGATGACTTTTGGGCTCTGTAGCAAGTTGTGAGGCGAAAAAAAACAAATTCAATAATCAAACTGAAAAGATGGCAAGGATTTATAATTAAAACATGTATAAATGGATACTAATCCAAAGAAGGGGTTCATTAGAAGCGTATACCTTGCCCTCCATTACCGAGACACATGAGTTTGTGGTACCCAAATCTATGCCAATCACATCATTTCCAACTGGCTTTGAGCTAAAAAAAACAAATTATCAAATGAAATTCGGATTTCACCTTAGAAAAAGAAATCGCAGAGGAAAAGATATGTTGTCAATCTACCTGAAGGTTCTTGCCAAACCAGCCCACCTCTGAGAGAGAGCCGATTGATATGATGCCTGGTCATACGAATATCAAAGAGCAGAAAATATTGTGTTGGGCTAGTGTTAAATAATAAAACGAGACAGTGTCGTAGTTCAAAGAGAACAAATAATAGGAATGGTAAGGAGTACAGTTAAATTGGTTGATTTTGATTATAATAAATCAAATTAAGGCTAAATTAGTATATATAGTAAGTGTCTTCTAATAGTATGATGCATAGTCATTGGATTGCGCTACAAAATCTTAGAAAAAGGAAATAAAATAACTCAAAAGAAACTGCAAAGAAAAAACTTTTAGCAAGCTATTTGAGGTTGGTTTAGGAATTGAGAGGGCGGTGGTGATGGTGGTGAACATGGGTGAAAATGGCAATGTTTGGAAAAAAAAATTTCCTGAAAGCGACTTTTTAGGCAACAAAAAAGAGGATTGGTATAGGCAGCCCAACTTTGGCTATAAGCAGCCCAAAGTTAATTGCAGACCAGTAAATTTCACTTCCAGAACATTTTGTTGTTGGCGACAAAAAAACAACAAAAAATTTAAACAATCGCATTCCTTTCCGCCGGCAAAAATCTGCAGTGTCAGTCTATCATCGGTCGCTGGCAATCTGGCAAACGCCTCGTCGGTAAGGACAAAGATGGTGATCTCTGACACATTCTCGTCCTGCTCTAATTCGTCCAGAAGCAAATGCCGGCATGAGTGCAAGGTCGGCGGCAAAAAAACACAATAACTTCAAAAATCAATCAAAACGAACACCCTATCTCACTGGAATATGGGCTATAATACCAAGAAAGTTAAATAGTCCAGATACTACTTCTCAATGTGTGTGAGTAGAAGCCTGATGGATGCCCCCACGCTCTCCTGCAACTTCTCCAACAAACAATGGCGAAGGCATATTAACAGAGAGAGGATGATGGGATCGAAATGGGGAAGAAGGCCACGCTCTCAATGTGTGCGGGTAGAAGCCTGATGGATGCCCCCACGCTCTCCTGCAACTTCTTCTCCAACAAACAATGGCAAGGCATATTAACAGAGAGGATGATGGGATCGAGATGGGGAAGAAGGCCACACTCCTCAACTGCTTCAGACTTCTTGATTCAGCTGTAAGTACAGTTCGAGCACAGAGAACAACAACACTAAGTCTTTAATTCAAGTACAGAGAAATGCAAAAAAATATCCTTTTATTCTTTCTTCACAAGTGCCAGAGCAGGAGGAGAGAAGGTGGGTGTTGTGGATGGTTTCTTTGTTTGTGGCGGAAAATATGGCCATGCAGGTGGCGGCGAATGTGCCCGTTGTCCGGCCCACAGTGCCTGCCTGCGCAGGAGGGGGGGAGTGGGGGGGGGGGGATGGCGTGAGTGCAAGGTCGGCGGCAGCGGCGGGCTTGCAATTCCAGTGGTGGGACATGAAGGAAGAGCTGGGTGAGATTTCCATTGGAATTTTTTGGGTAAGGGCATGCCAATAGGAAGAAATGATGAGAAATAATACCACAATTTTTAACCGAAATGCTACCAAGAAATTCTAAATGCATATGCTACCAAGAAATTCTAATGCATGTGCTACCAAGAAATTCTAAATGCATATGCTACCAAGAAATTCTAAATGCATGTGCTTCCACGGCTGGCCAACTTCCCACTACATTGTTGTGCCAAAAGGAGCATGAGAGCAAAACAATTCCAGATCCTCTAACAAGAAAATTGTGTAAAGTGGATGTACACATACATCAGAAGTGCCATATAAGCATGGTTCAATTCTAAACAATTTCAGGTTTTGGTCTCTCCCTTGTTCTCTGGTTGTACAAACACATGCGCATGCGACCCATACAACCGGTGAAAAAGTCATACCGAAAAGGATAGTTGGAGCAGCACCAGAAAGCAATTTAAGTGGAAGGAGTAAAGACAATTTTCCCTGTTTATGTTTGACGATATATTTAGATGTAGATACAATGTAAATTATTATGATCTCCCATGTGAGTTTGTATAATTATGGGGACATGCACTTCTTTTGATTACCAAAACGTGCAACAAATTGCAACTTGTTCTAGGAATGGTGTGATTATAATATATGTCAACAAGGATAAAGAAGACATTTTAAAATTTCAAAGAGGGCAAGTGCTGAAATTACACAAAATCTTAGACCAAGTGTGATTAATCTAACACACGCACCAAGAAAAAGATAGGGAGAGTGAGGACCACTTTTAATTTTTATTTAGTCGTTTAAAAAATTTGCAAAAATCATATATATTTAATTAAACTAGCATAACATTAAATTAAATCATGCTAAATATAAATAAGGGAGAATAAATCAGCCTTTGCCGGTCTCAAACCTGGATGAGAAATAGTGAGAGTTGCGTTAGGTAGCCGGACATCGTAAATATTTAGTCATACTTGTGAATATGGATCGTTTGAGAAATTGTGCAAAAACTTGATTGTTCCCTGTAAGGAACGCATTGAATGCTGATGCAGCATTTTGGCAAGGGACGCTACATTTACAGGGCTTAAGTGTAGTGTTAAATATACAAGAGTCCTTGTCGTATGATTTGAATGCAACGTCTTGGCAAGGACCGATGCACCTCCAAGAGAATTTGGGTGTTGTTGAAGCCTGGATACCGGTTCAACGGAGTTCGAACTAGGAGGGAACGGTTCAAGTTACTTGGCCCATCATTGGGTGCTCGAGGCAAGTCAATTCGAGCCCGTATTCAGCCTTCACTAATTTGAGATGGTTGCCTACACACAGACCCGGTGAGCTGCAACGTGAAGATCCCACTGCTCACCCGGAAGCGTGTATCGCGTCTCTCCCCCCGCCCCCCCCAAAGTCATATGTTGAGCTCGGCATCTTGGATAGCACAGAGCAAGAACTCTCCGAAATTCAGGGGCTCTGGGAGACTATATCTGCCTCTCCAAGGTTTTTTGAGGGTCTATTTATAGTCAAACCCTAAACCAGGGGAAAAATCATATTTTTGGCATGCGAATAACAGCCTCCGCCTTTTGGTTTTTGATATTGGCAACACTGATTGGTCTGCAGACAGCGGAATCCCGTTGTTTGAGATGGCTATGGGCAAACAAGGTTGAAATGCGAGTAAACGGAAGGGCGGACTGGCTATCCTTGTCGTGAGTTCACGAAGAGGGCGGTGTCACCTCGCCTATGTGCGTCTCGGCGTGCAGCCGCCCTTGCCTTGGGGACTCATTCAGTGAGCTGTCATCTGGCTAGGGAGTCTGGCACACGATCATAGAGGTCGCATCACCTGACCTAGTTTTTCCTGATGGGCTCACCCTGCCCTGGTTGGGCGCAGTCTAGACTGGGGTCACTAAATTGGGGTTGTACAGATGTAGTGTTAAATATGCAAAAGTTCTCACATATTACTATATTAGGCGTCTTGGAAAAATAGATCATAGGATTTGTGATAGACTTAGGGTCTGTTTGGCGGGGCATTTTCATAGCAGCGCACAGCAGTTTTTGGAGTAGCCCCGCCAAACATAATTTTTAAGCCCCGCAGTTGCATCGCAGTGGCATTCGCCGCCGCTCCAAATCGCGGGATAATAGCGATTTCCAGTCGTGAAATTTTTCCACGTCTTGTGAATCGCGGAGAGGCGCGATTCCTCTCGCCTTGAAGAAATCTTTCCCGAAATCGCGCAGGCGCTCCAGTTTCTCCATCTTCGCAGAAATCGCACCCTACTCCAATTTCGCCAGCCTACTCCAGTTTCGCCGCCGCTTTAGGTTTGATTTCCTGTTCACCGTCGACCTCCTACGGCCCTATTTCCACTATTCGCCATCGACTCCCAACTCACCGCTAAAAATCCTCGAACCTCCTTCTCCAGCCTCCTCTTTTTGTCGGAGGAGATGACTGCCCACCACCGTTCTTCACCCCCAACTCAAGCCAAGCAGAGCCTCCATCATTAAAGATTTCCCCCACTGATTTCTCCAACTGCAGGTATAATTGTAATTTGTTTAAACATACAAATAATTGAATAATATTCATCACATACATGGTGCAAGAAATTTTTTTAGATAGGAATTTCATTTATGTGTGTATACTCAACCTACTGTTTTTTTGTTTGGAATTTGACTTATGTGTGTATAATCCACTTACTATAATCAGCCATTATAGAAGGCATGTTTGGGATGTTTTATTATTATGATGCACTTAAAATAAATTAAGTTAACATGTTAATTTTATGTTATTGTTGTTTGAATTTAAGCTTTAAAAAAATGAACTGTGCACCGCACAGCTGTTTTGTCAAACAGCTTAAACAGCTTATCCATTTGAAATAGTTCTGCAAAAGTTGTTCATCGAAACAGTTTCACAGATTCTGTCATCACTCTGCAAAACAGCTGATTATTTCACCACTGCTTCTGCAATCGCTACAGCTGAGCCAAACAGAGCCTTAAGTTTGAGAGTTGGAATATAGGTTACTCTAACAAAAAAGGTGAAGGAAGTAGTAAATACGATGATCGGGAAAAAGACAAATATTTTATGTATGCAAGAGACTAAATAGGATAGTGAGAGCTTAATTGCTAGACAATTCAGATTTTAAATTATGGTACATAGGAAAAAATAAAAAAAAACAATAAAATATGTATTACTAATGTGATTAGTATTTATGCCTCACAAGTAGGATTAAGTTAAGCTATTAAAATGCAATTTCGGAAAAACTAAGATGATTTAGTAAGAGAAATTCCACTAAGCGAGAGGATTTTCATGAAAAGAGACTTAAATGGACATATAGTGAAGAAAAATACAAATTATACAAACATTCATGAAGAATTTGGGAATGGAGAAAAGAAATGTTAGAATAAAAAATTATTTTAGATTTTGACATGACACATGAGCTAATTATGACAAATACGTTATTCATAAAGAGAAAAACATTTACTTACGTTTAAGAGTGAACCAAATAAGTCACAATTTGACTATATTATGAATTGTAAAATAGATAAAAAGATTAGTAAAGAATGCAAAGAAAGTTTGACAACACAACACAAGCTAGTGGTGTTGGATGTGCAAATTAAATATAATAAATTCAAAGAAAGGATAAAGTGTTGTCAACAATTCGATGGTGGAACTTAAAGACAAAAAATGGATTGTTTTCAATTCAGCTGCTATGGAACTAGTTGAAGACCTTTATGGTGATCCTAGTGTCACATGAAAAATTATGTCATCGCATTTAAGAATAAGTAAAAAGAACGTACTTAAAAAGTCAAAAGGTTGTGCGCCCCCACATAAAAAATATTGCTTGTGGAAAGAGGAAGTGCGGAGCAAAGAGAGCTGGCTACAAAGCACTCTATGCTTGTAAAAATTATGAAAACCTGACAATATTTAAATTTGCCAGAAAAGAAGCTAAAAAGGCATAAATAAAGCAAGAAGTCGAGTATATGAAAAATTTTACAAGCGACTAGATACCAAAGATGAAGAGTGTGATATATATTAAATTGCTTAAGCTAGAGAAAAGAAGATTAGGGTTAAAAACATGGAGGATAAAACAAATACGATTTTGATGGATGATGTGGCTATTAATGAGTGATGGAGAAGATAAATTATGAACTCTACAATGAAGAAAAAAAAGACAATGAATTGAGCTTGGAAGGGTTAAGCAAATCGGAGGAGTATAAGAGCGTAATTTTTTATTAGGAGAATGTTGGATCCTTTTATTGAGCTTGGCATTTTACAATGTTGTTGTTATTGTTGTATAATCTCCAAGATATGCGAGAGAATGCTTGATCCTTTTATTGTTGCAAAGAATTCATTTCATTGGTCGGGTAGTGGATGTTGAATCTGAAGCTAGCTTAGTTGTGAGGCATTCAAGTGGAGAAATAGATGTGGATTTGGGAATGGTAGAGAATATGTTATTAATGGATGGTTGGAATTATTTTCCTAGGTTCGTTTCTAGGACCAAAATATTCAGAACTGATCACTCGGTTTGATTCTCAGTTCTTACACTCGGGTACCCATAACCGACCTGAGAACCGGGTTATTGGATTTAAGTATCAAAAATATATAAGTTGTTCAATCATTGTTCCATCACAGACTCGACGAGGTCGCGTTCCTTCAGCCCTGGGAGAATTGATGCAATCTGAATTGCATCGTTACTTTATTTTACTGCATTTATTTAAATGTTTTGTAGTGCATGCCATCGCGCAAAGTTTGTCTTTTATTTCTCGTGTTCTTGTGTATTTTGTACCACACTAGCGTGATCGTTCGTGCGACTAATTGGTGTGATCGACCAATAAGATCTTAAATAAATTGGTTCGTCAAATTAAGACTAGGGTTAATTTGGGCAAGTAAAAAATGGAATTATTAAATAATAATTAAATTTGAAATTAATATCTTAAAGTAATATTTTTATCTAATTCCAAATTTTTATTATCAAATTCTTGGCATTTCCCTCCTTTTATTCTTATTTAATTCCTCCAAACCATTCCAATAGCCTATGACTATCGGCCTTCCAAAATCCCTCTCATCTAATATTTTTAAAACGAAACATCTGGCTTTATGAATATCTCTTGAAACTGCCATTTCATTTAATATTATTAAAAATCCTAAATTATTATATGATGTCGCCTCCTTCATGAAAATGGCAGACGTGAAAAGAATCGAGCAGAGAAATCTTAGCCTTGGTCAGTATTGTTCGCGCTAGCTTCTCTGTTTCCACCTCGTGACACTCAACGACGGACCACCTCGCACCGTCGACGCCACCTGTCATTTAGGAAGATTTCGGCGACCACATCAAGTCCCGCCGCTAGACTTGATGGCAAGTCCATATCCACCCCCTCCTCAGTCTTCTGTCGCCTACTGCAGCGGGAAATCGATTCATGCTCTGCAACCGCCACCAGTTCTCTTTTTTCGCACCGTCGACGCCACCTATCGTTTTGGAAGATCTCGGCGACAACAGCTAGGCCCTCCGCTTGACTTGACGGCGAGTCCATATTCGCCCCTCCTCAGACTTGTCTCCTACTGCCGCAGGAATTCGATTCATGCTCTGCAACCGCCTCCAGATCTCTTTCTTGGTGGTATCGGGTCGCGACTCTTCGTTGGCCGCCGGATCCAGGCTTCCCCCTCGACATTTTGACCCAGCTGAAATCGACAAGGACCTAGAACGGGACCCATCCAGAACTGATCCTCCTTCCAGAACCAGTCCAAGAGTCCCATGCCCCTATTACTCTCTTCTCTTGGCTGGGATTCCTTGTCCGCACATTCGTTGGCATGACTCTCCCTCATTTTTGCATCCGGATTACTCTTAGTCATTCTTTGCAAACAATTGTTTAATATTTTCAGAGTTTGTTGTCCTATTTAACCTTGCTTCTATTTGTCATTAATTTGTTAATCCTATTGTTGCTCTCTCTTGTTGTGACGTATGTGGATAAAATGAATTTATTGATGAAGACATGCAAATGCTAGTCCCCTTACGCGAGTTTGCAAATCTATTGATTTAATTTTTCACATGTCAAAGCTCGAGATGTCGTGTTTTCACCGCTAAACTTTACTTTGCGCACGAAATTATCTTTTTAAAATCAATCTCAGATTTCAGTATACACTATACATCAAATTCGTCCATCAGTAAGCTATTAGGCAAATTGAGCTGTTCATTGCCTCAAATTTCCCAAGAACACTTCATTTTTCTAGCAGACCAGCATAGTGCAAAACATTATTGTTAAAGAATTAACTTGATTTCTTGCAAGATAATAAAGAAAAAGAATGAAGATAAGAACTCTCAATTCATCTCTTACAAATCAATTAATCTAAAATAAAATAAGCTACTACCGCGGTAACACAGTCATGTAATCAATGCCCTGACTGGTACCTAAATTAATTAATCTTCCTTTTCTTCACCTTATTTTGTATTAAGTTAGGCCCTATTTTTACCAATAGGAGTATCCTTTCTCTAGAACCCCCTTTCTCAAAATTCATTTTTCTCCAGAATCACCTAGTATCATTCATATCTTCACCGAAGCTGCTAGATTTGGGTACTTCGATTTCTTTATTTTTGTTGTCTTCCGCTGAAAAAAAATCTTATTTCTTAGTTCTAACTTTTGATGGTCAATAATCAGAGTAATCATTTGTTGATTTTATTCATGTTCTCTCACCATTACTTCTACACTGCTTTCTTTCCATCCTCCCTATTAAATTTGTTTTTTATTAGTTTATCGTTGATCTTACCTATTAAAGCTTCTTTCTTCTTATTTTCAATATATGAATAAATGTAAGCTGCAACACTCCAAGATCCATTATTGATGAGAGATTTCCTTCCAAAGCCAACTTTTATGCCATAAGAAAATATAGTTGTAACCGAGATGGTCGAGAGCTGAGTGGAGACAATGATGGCATGGTCTCAAAAGGCGTAGGAGGACGAAATAAGTATTATCATTGTCAAAAGAAAGGGAAGATGGGGAGTCAAGGTCGGAGAAAATAACAAGACAGGGATCACAGGGATTAGTTGTCCCAATATGACGGCTTCCATGATGAAAGTTCAGGGGAATTGGAGTATGTCTTGAAGACTATTTTGAAGAGAGAAATACCAAATTGGATTGATCAAGACATTAATAAAGGGGTTCCCTAACTAGTTCTCCCAAAAAGAGAGAAGAAACCGGGTTCAACTTCTTGAGATGAAAACTACGAATTGAATAATGGACAAGGAGAGATGGATAATACAAGTTTGATGAATCCCACCAGAAAACACAACAACAAAAAAATAGAAAAATGATATGTGAAAGACTAAGAAATTGGATGAACTAAGCTTGATCATCCACAGTTCCAAAGCACTGAAATGGGTTGTACTGAATCATTCTTGATGTGCAGAAAAGAGAACTTTAACTTAAAGATCAACTAAAAGAAAGGGAAGATGGGGAGTCGAGGTCAGAGAAAATAACAAGACAGTTATCACAAAGTAATCGAAGGGATTAATAGTCTCAATATGAGGGCTCCCTTATAGAAAGTTCAGGGGAAATGGAGTATGTCTTGAAGACTTTTGTGAAGAGAGGAATAACAAATTGGATTGATCAAGACATTAATAAAGGGATTCTTTAACTAGTTCTTCCAAGAGAGAAGAAGAAACCAGGTTTAACTTCTTGAGATGAAAACTGAGAATTGAACAATGGACGACAAGAGATGGCTAATACAAGTTTGATGAATCCCACCTAGGAAACACAACCAAAAATATATATGTGCAAGGAGAAGCATACGGCTTTCTAGATTTATAAGTTCAGAAAAAATCTATGTTGAATGAAACCTGGATGAACTAAGTTTGATCGTCCACAGTTCCAAAGCATTGAAATGGGTTGTACTCAATCATTCTTGAATGTGCAGAAAATAGAACTTTAACTTAAAGATCAACAAAAAGAGCAAAATTTTAATCACCTGCCTCTTATAAAAAAGCCTAGGTTGGTGTGAATAATATAAATTAAAAGGAGGAATTTGCGGTAAACGTATGGTCATATACAAGTATAATGTATGAATCTACGTATTGGACCTTGAACTGTCCATGAACAGATAAAACCATACTTGACTGAGAACTACGACGATGAAGATAAAAGGAGATCCCACCACACACCCGAGATATTACTCAAAGAGCTCTCCATCCTAAGGTTCATGAGTTTCCTTATTGTATTGCTTTGAATACTCTGAATTTCTTATTCCTTATTGTATTGCTTTGAATAGATGTACTGTCTTTCGATAGGACAATCATTGAAATGAGTGCAAGAGACTGATCTAGAGAGATGTAGCTTGGAAGAGACTGAGATAATTCACAAGAGATAGCATGTCATATCTAGCAATGGATATGTCACAACGCAGAGTAGGTTCTCGCCGCATATGTATTTACTAAATACGAGTTATATTTTGTGAGAAATATATTATGATATAGTTGTGTGGCCCTGCAAAAAGGTTGGGTAAGAAGACTGGTTGTGCAAGAATTAATCCAATGGGAGCCCTACATGTGGGTTATCGTATCGTGGCACAATCTAGGTAACTCCGTTGGCCACATGTCAAATAATGATTACTCATAATGTCGGTAAGCACATCATGTACATCAATGCAAGAAGAAGAAAATTTGATTATCTAATATTCTAATGATGTCCACAAAATTTATAGTAAAAATTGTAGTTCAAATTTTTCAATCATATAAATGTATACTTCATCAACTTTCATTAATATATATATATGTGTGTGTGTGTGTAATAATTTGATGCTTTAGTTTAGCTTATAGCATTTACAAATTCTTTAGTTCTTAAGGATGGGCTTACATATCTGCAAGTGTCGTGTGCGTAAGGTTGCAAATTTCAATTATCTTGCTGCAATTGTCAAATTGGCAACTCTTCTAACTACAAAGTAAGATGTGAATTTAACCGCTTCTAAATTATATAGGTGACTCAACGAGAACATCAATCTTGTGCGGAATAAAAGGGAAAATGCTTCATGTGGCCTATAGATCCTTTAGGGCTTCTCAATCTGAAGCTAGAGGTGTTAGGAAAGTTACCACGTGGATAATTGGCTTGTGGCAGCCAAGCCTTCACGGCGGCGTGCTTTTTGATCATTTGATGTTGGCTCTTCCTATCATTTTGAAGTTGAGTTCACCAAATGTTGACCTTCAGAATTTGAAGCTAGAGGTGTTGTGAATTAAAATTCACCGAGTGTTGGATTTCTTTTTTTGGCAATTTTGGACACTTACATCATTCCATCGACCAGAGGTTGTTCACATAGGAGACTTGATGTGGTTATGAGTACGGTCGGGCATGGCGCACCGAACACTGCTAAATGTGTGGCACTCTTCCAGCCGCTGGACCCTACCTCCAACTGAGTCGTTTACAAGACTGGCAAGTTGTTATGCAGAAAATATAGCTCTTCCCGAGGCCCCCGCCGACATGTCCGGACTATCGAATGTTGTCATCAACCAGGACATTCCAGCTTGAGAATTCTAGCCTTGAATCCCTTTTGAAGTTTGTGTGAAATAACGCTCTCTGACGGGCTTCCCTTGTCTCTTAGGATCAGCTAACCCATGTCCAAGTGTCGTTCACATGGAACCTCTCCCCCTTCAACCTTCAAAGCTCCCATACATGTAATAATTTGATGCTTGAGTTTTTCTTATAGCAATTACAAGTTCTTTAGTTTTTAAAGATGGGCTTACATATTTGCAAGTGCCGTATGCATATGGTTTCAATCATCTTCCTATAATTGTCAAATTGGCAACTCTTCTGACTAAAAAGTAAGTAAATTTAACCGCTTATAAATTATATATATATATATAGATTCTCTTCTTGTTGAAAATTGTTGTGATTGTTTTGGAAATACAATTTTTATTAGCATTTACAGTTGAAAATGAGTCTCTAAAAAATAAGTTCATGCATGAACGGACAATGTTTCATAAACGCTAATATTGAATAACAGATATACATTGGCATAAGTGTGCTAGACAAATTTATGAAAATTCGGCCTCACATTTATGGATTTCAAGAAGTAGAACAAGAGATAAAGTAACACTAGCAATCAAGAGGAATGATATGCCAGATATGCAAAGAGAAAAATAAATATTGCTAACCAAGCACGAGTAATATTAAAGCACGGCAGAAAAATGGTATAAGCAGCAGATAAAAATATATGCCTTAGAAAAAAAACTTCATCGAACTAATTCCTTACAACTTGTCTAAAAAATGTCATTTAAGTTGCTTCTTTAAGAAGCAAAAAATTTCAAGAACACACAATAATATACTTTTTTACGAGTAATAAAAATATAGCAATTCAATAAGGTTTAAAACTTTTTATAATCCAGTTTCTGACCCATCACTTACAGAATCATTAATCCAAATCCAAAAAAGCCTTTGTCTATACAGCAAGTCCTTTATTTAAAGCACTAAATGCAATATCTCTAATAAAACTCAGACTAAAAAAGGATATTAAGTGCATGCATATGACTAACATATTAAGTATATATATATATACACACATGCATACATATGCCAGGTAAATTTATGGAAGACTAGTCACTAATTTATGAATTTAAGTGAAACAAATAAGGAAGAATCTCAAACAAGAATATAGGTATGTCGGACATGGAATAAGGAAAATAAACATAACTAGCCAAATAATAATTATAACTAAATGTAGTTTAGACCAAAAAAATGTCCCCTAAGGTGCTTCTTTATGGTGCACGTGTTCTCGTGTGTGAAATATATAGAAAGAGAGAGAGATAAAGAGATTAAGGCTCTGTTTGGCATGGTGGTGGCGGTCGTAAATGCATGAGTTAAACCGTCATTTGTTATAGGATCGTCTAACAAATATCATCCGTTTGAAAATAAAAGTGGATGAAGTTCCTTAGGTGGGCGTTAACGAATGACAATTTAACCCCATATTCATGACCGTCACCTCCGTGCCAAACGGAGCCAAAGTTTCAAGTTTTTGTAAGTAAATCGTCTCTAAAATCAAGAGGTGAGCAAGCTGAAACAATACCTACAGTTTTAGGTAAATCATCATGGAATAAATAGTAAAAATAAAATTTAACAATAAAAAATCACAGCAACCTAAAAAACACTCAACTTATAAATCTTAAATTGCCCTGGAAACCGACTTAGGCATCATTGAAGAGCTGGATAAAGTTTTGACCTAAGGATGCATAATCTGGAAAATCTTAAGCGGGATTCCTCTATAAACACTCAGCATAGTAGTCTTCCATCGCCAATCTATCACCCAAATTAAAATTAATCATGCCCAATTCCAGAAAAACACTTTCCTTACTGGGTATTACAGATCTGGGAAGGAGTTCTCCGATGTTTTACTGAACTATTAATCTAAATCCAGTAAATCTACAGCGTATCTCTATCTTCAATGCCCTGATTGGATTTAGGGTTCATGGAGGCCGTTTCTAAACGATTCCATATCCAAACGTAAGATAACAAATTAAAAAAAGTATTGATTTCATGTGGTATCGAATAACTGGAAGGAAACAGAGCGCCGTGAAAACCGACAACAACGATCGAACAAATACTGAAACGTTCGGGATTCAATCACCATTTTCCAAAATTACATGCATGGATTCATATACTACGTATCTTTCTTTCGATATACCAAAGGCTAACAAATAAGAACGGATACATCATAAGTCAAAAAAACAAACCCGATGAAGAGCGGATGAAACGCCGGCGGCGGCGGTTGTAGATCTGGCCAACTTGGAAACAAGCATGGAAACGATCGCCATGAGAGTTTAGCTCGGTAGAAGAGGCAGACGGCTTCAGGGAGAGACGGCGAAGAAAAACCCTACAAAAAACGACCGCAAAGATTTCTTATAAACGGTGAGCCGCGAGTGGAGGTTTATATTTCTTCTATATTTATTTCTTGTGCAAGGGGGCAGGGTTTTTCGAGGAAATTCTAGAAGCTCAAACCCGAAACCTAATCATGGATGAACCATGTGGGATCATCTTGCACGATCAAAATGATACTGTAGGATTAAAATAGGTGATTGTTATTAAGCACCACAGTTTTAGTTAGTCACACCACATTTCTCATAATTTTTTACGTCTTTTAAAAATACGTCTTGTATATGCATTTTTAGGAAAGTGTTCAACGTGAAAGTTGTATATCTCGACGAGATCTACAACTTTTGTGGTGAACATTTTTCATAAAAATGCATGTACAATGCGTACTTTAGAAATACGTCTAGATTTCGCGCCTTTTAAAAATACGACTTGTGCATGCATTTTTAGAAAAATTATTCAACACGAAAGTTACAGATCTCAACGAGATCCGCAGCTTTTGTGTTGAACATTTCTCCTAAAATGCATGTACATGAGCTGTATTTTCAAACGCGCAAAAAATTAGGAAAAAAATGCAGTGAGACTAGTCAAAACTGCGGTGCTAATAACAATCACCTTAAAATATTATACATCAACAATGATATTGTACGCTCAAAATGATGTGTACGATAAAAATTGATCAAGTGTCCTCGGTCATCATATATCTATACTATTTATAGAGTTCTAAACCTCAGTGCAACACGATCAAATATGTTTAAACTAGGCCTGCAAACAGTGCGGTTTGAGCCCAAAATGAAACCGCATCACAGGGGTGCGGTTTTTGACACCCCAAAATCGCACCGCACCGAAACTGCGCGGTGCATTTTTGATTCGGTACGGTTTCGGTCGGTTTTTGCGGTGTGGTTTCGGTTTTTCACTTTTTTTTCATCTCATTGATTTTTAGACTTTTATTTATCATGCTCCAAACAAGTTTGAACAAGCTTTAAACAAATTTGAACATGATCTTAATAAAAGAGTAGTTTATGAATTTCCTCAGGCTGCTTCTTAAACGACCAATATATTGTTCAAAATGTATATGCTTATCGGAAGGTAAAACTTTGTTCACTCCATTCAGCATTTCACTTTTAGTGATGTCGCAAATCATCAACTACCATTCTAAATCTTCATTCATGCCACAAAAAATGACATTCAACTACAACATATAATAACTCTATGCTCATTCAAATTGCATCTAATTATTGGAACGCATCGATACTCATATACAAGAATTTAAGGAGACAATGGGTGTCATCACAAATCTTAAATGACACATTTGGTGAAATATTCTAATGCATGCAATCAATTTAGAAAGAAAATAAAATAAAGGCATCTAATACACACATGTTTATATCTTACTTTGATTTATCCAGTTGGTACATCCTCATTGAAGAAAAAACCTCATTGATACCATGGAATGAACAACAAAACATCTCGAATTCCAAAAAAGGAATAGCTTTCTTTGGCATTGCTCTTAACTCTTAACACCTTGCCCTTTGGTGTGAGTTGAAACCGGCAAACCGCAAATCGTGAGAAACTGGCACAGGCCTAATGAAGTTTATGTATCATTAGCCACAGTTTTTTAACTTTTTATAGTATGTGTATAAGCATTTGATTGAAGTTTATGTTTCATTTCTACGAAAAATATAGGAACTATATCTGACTACACAAAAGTGATTGAATCTGGTGAGCATTCATGTACTAAATTTGTGGACTATATTTTAAATGAAGAGATTATGGATACCGTCATTTTTTGAGCTAAATTGCTACTAGGGGAAGATAAACTTGCTGAAGTTGGAGGATATGTAATTGTCCTTGACTAGAATGTGTTAAAAAGGATATAAGGTCATTTGGTATATTTGATTCTTTTTTTGACTCATTCAACTAAATTCTTAATTACTTAGGTCATTGGATGATCCTTAGGATCAATGACTCCCTTGGATGAATGAGTTCTTAATCCACTTCACCATTGCAAATTAAGATTGGCTCGTGTATTTTCTTGTTGAATTTTTCATAATGGTTGTTACATTGCTCCAACATTTATTTCATGTTATGTGGCTTCATTGGTCGATGCATAGCCATTTTCTTGAGTTATTTAATCATCACTGCTATTCATCTCCATTTCCCTCATATAGGTTAGGTTAAGATCGTCTTGACTCGTCTTGTGTGTGCTCTTCAACACATAGTTCCTATATTAGTTTATTCAAACGTGTCATGGGAGATATACCCTCACAAAAAGTGTTATATTCGTCAAATACAATATCTATGGTTTCTTTCAAACATGATGTTTACCTATTAAAACGTATATAAGATTAACTTAAAGGGGAATATATAAGAAATATATCCTCATTAGCTTTATTTTCCAACATAGTTAGATAGATTTTCCATTATTCAAGATATGATAATTACTTCTAAAATTTCTAAAGTACGATATATTTTCTTGAGTTATATGAGAGGTCTATTAATGGCACGCTAACTTAACTACATTTTCCCAAAAGTAAATCAAAAAGTATTGTTGTCACTTTATGAGTGTTCTATTCTTTCTTTGAGGCACTGCATTTGGGGGGGAGCTCTAGAAGTGGAAAAATAATGCTTGGTTTCTCTTCGGTCTCGCACAATTTAGTCATCCTGTATGACTCAAACTCAAAATCATGGTCATATCATATCTTAACAACTAAACTATTAATGTTATTTGGACTTTCTCTGTAAATATTCTGAGCATTTTTAACGGATAGTACTTAGTTCATAGAAAGAATGCTTAAGCATATCATTAGTTATCCAACAGTTCATTGAAATCAGTGAATTGCTTTCATTTGTTAATTGAAAAATTAGTGAAGTGTTGAGCAGTTCACTTAAAATTCTGTGAGATAATAGTCTTTTACTTTCATTTTATGTAAAGCTAAAGATTTGGGATTCGTCTACTCCCTCTGAAGAAGGTTTGTGCACTATAAGTTTTTCATAGTCTGTGATTGGGTGTCACCATAAATCTTAAATGACACATTTGGTGAAATATTCTAATGCATGCAATCAATTTAGAAAGAAAATAAAATAAAGGCATCTAATACACACATGTTTATATCTTACTTTGATTTATCCAGTGATACATCCTCATTGAAGAAAAAACCTCATTGATACCATGGAATGAACAACAAAACATCTCGAATTCCAAAAAGGGATAGCTTTCTTTGGCATTGCTCTTAACTCTTAACACCTTGCCCTTTGGTGTGAGTTGAAACCGGCAAACCGCAAATCGTGAGAAACTGGCACAGGCCTAATGAAGTTTATGTATCATTAGCCACAGTTTTTAACTTTTTATAGTATGTGTATAAGCATTTGATTGAAGTTTATGTTTCATTTCTACGAAAAATATAGGAACTATATCTGACTACACAAAAGTGATTGAATCTGGTGAGCATTCATGTACTAAATTTGTGGACTATATTTTAAATGAAGAGATTATGGATACTGTCATTTTTTGAGCTAAATTGCTACTAGGGGAAGATAAACTTGCTGAAGTTGGAGGATATGTAATTGTCCTTGACTAGAATGTGTTAAAAAGGATATAAGGTCATTTGATATATTTGATTTTTTTTGACTCATTCAACTAAATTCCTAATTACTTAGGTCATTGGATGATCCTTAGGATTAATGACTCCCTTGGATGAATGAGTTCTTAATCCACTTCACCACTGCAAATTAAGATTGGCTCGTGTATTTTCTTGTTGAATTTTTCATAATGGTTGTTACATTGCTCCAACATTTATTTCATGTTATGTGGCTTCATTGGTCGATGCATAGCCATTTTCTTGAGTTATTTAATCATCACTGTTATTCATCTCCATTTCCCTCATATAGGTTAGGTTAAGATCGTCTTGACTCGTCTTGTGTGTGCTCTTCAACACATAGTTCCTATATTAGTTTATTCAAACGTGTCATGGGAGATATACCCTCACAAAAAGTGTTATATTCGTCAAATACAATATCTATGGTTTCTTTCAAACATGATGTTTACCTATTAAAACTTATATAAGATTAACTTAAAGGGGAATATCTAAGAAATATATCCTCATTAGCTTTATTTTCCAACATAGTTAGATAGGTTTTCCATTATTCAAGATATGATAATTACTTCTAAAATTTCTAAAGTAAGATATATTTTCTTGAGTTATATGAGAGGTCTATTAATGGCACGCTAACTTAACTACATTTTCCCAAAAGTAAATCAAAAAGTATTGTTGTCACTTTATGAGTGTTCTATTCTTTCTTTGAGGCACTGCATTTGGGGGGGAGCTCTAGAAGTGGAAAAATAATGCTTGGTTTCTCTTCGGCCTCGCACAATTTAGTCATCATGTATGACTCAAACTCAAAATCATGGTCATATCATATCTTAACAACTAAACTATTAATGTTATTTGGACTTTCTCTGTAAATATTCTGAGCATTTTTAACGGATAATACTTAGTTCATAGAAAGAATGCTTAAGCATATCATTAGTTATCCAACAGTTCATTGAAATCAGTGAATTGCTTTCATTTGTTAATTGAAAAATTAGTGAAGTGTTGAGCAGTTCACTTAAAATTCTGTGAGATAATAGTCTTTTACTTTCATTTTATGTAAAGCTAAAGATTTGGGATTCGTCTACTCCCTCTGAAGAAGGTTTGTGCACTGTAAGTTTTTATAGTCTGTGATTGGGTGTCACCATAAATCTTAAATGACACATTTGGTGAAATATTCTAATGCATGCAATCAATTTAGAAAGAAAATAAAATAAAGGCATCTAATACACACATGTTTATATCTTACTTTCATTTATCTAGTGATACATCCTCATTGAAGAAAAAACCTCATTGATACCATGGAATGAACAATAAAACATCTCGAATTCCAAAAAGGATAGCTTTTCTTTGGCATTGCTCTTAACTCTTAACACCTTGCCCTTTGGTGTGAGTTGAAACCGGCAAACCGCAAATCGTGAGAAACTGGCACAGGCCTAATGAAGTTTATGTATCATTAGCCACAGTTTTTAACTTTTTATAGTATGTGTATAAGCATTTGATTGAAGTTTATGTTTCATTTCTACGAAAAATATAGGAACTATATCTGACTACACAAAAGTGATTGAATCTGGTGAGCATTCATGTACTAAATTTGTGGACTATATTTTAAATGAAGAGATTATGGATACTGTCATTTTTTGAGCTAAATTGCTACTAGGGGAAGATAAACTTGCTGAAGTTGGAGGATATGTAATTGTCCTTGACTAGAATGTGTTAAAAAGGATATAAGGTCATTTGGTATATTTGATTTTTTTTTTGACTCATTCAACTAAATTCCTAATTACTTAGGTCATTGGATGATCCTTAGGATTAATGACTCCCTTGGATGAATGAGTTCTTAATCCACTTCACCATTGCAAATTAAGATTGGCTCGTGTATTTTCTTGTTGAATTTTTCATAATGGTTGTTACATTGCTCCAACATTTATTTCATGTTATGTGGCTTCATTGGTCGATGCATAGCCATTTTCTTGAGTTATTTAATCATCACTGCTATTCATCTCCATTTCCCTCATATAGGTTAGGTTAAGATCGTCTTGGCTCGTCTTGTGTGTGCTCTTCAACACATAGTTCCTATATTAGTTTATTCAAACGTGTCATGGGAGATATACCCTCACAAAAAGTGTTATATTCGTCAAATACAATATCTATGGTTTCTTTCAAACATGATGTTTACCTATTAAAACTTATATAAGATTAACTTAAAGGGGAATATCTAAGAAATATATCCTCATTAGCTTTATTTTCCAACATAGTTAGATAGGTTTTCCATTATTCAAGATATGATAATTACTTCTAAAATTTCTAAAGTAAGATATATTTTCTTGAGTTATATGAGAGGTTTATTAATGGCACGCTAACTTAACTACATTTTCCCAAAAGTAAATCAACAAGTATTGTGTCACTTTATGAGCGTTCTATTCTTTCTTTGAGGCACTGCATTTGGGGGAGAGTTCTAGAAGTGGAAAAATAATGCTTGGTTTCTCTTCGGTCTCACACAATTTAGTCATCTTGTATGACTCAAACTCAAAATCATGGTCATATCATATCTTAACAACTAAACTATTAATGTTATTTGGACTTTCTCTGTAAATATTCTGAACATTTTTATCGGATAATACTTAGTTCATAGAAAGAATGCTTAAGCATATCATTAGTTATCCAACAGTTCATTGAAATCAGTGAATTGCTTTCATTTGTTAATTGAAAAATTAGTGAAGTGTTGAGCAGTTCACTTTAAATTCTGTGAGATAGTAGTCTTTTACTTTCATTTTATGTAAAGCTAAAGATTTGGGATTCGTCTACTCCCTCTGAAGAAGGTTTGTGCACTGTAAGTTTTTCATAGTCTGTGATTGGGTGTCACCATAAATCTTAAATGACACATTTGGTGAAATATTCTAATGCATGCAATCAATTTAGAAAGAAAATAAAATAAAGGCATCTAATACACACATGTTTATATCTTACTTTGATTTATCCAGTGATACATCCTCATTGAAGAGAAAACCTCATTAATACCATGGAATGAACAACAAAACATCTCGAATTCCAAACAGGGATAGCTTTTTTTTGGCATTGCTCTTAACTCTTAACACCTTGCCCTTTGGTGTGAGTTGAAACCGGCAAACCGCAAATCGTGAGAAACTGGCACAGGCCTAATGAAGTTTATGTATCATTAGCCACAGTTTTTAACTTTTTATAGTATGTGTATAAGCATTTGATTGAAGTTTATGTTTCATTTCTACGAAAAATATAGGAACTATATCTAAATACACAAAAGTGATTGAGTCTGGTGAGCATTCATGTACTAAATTTGTGGATTATATTTTAAATGAAGAGATTATCGATACTGTCATTTTTTGAGCTAAATTGCTACTAAAGGAAGATAAACTTATTGAAGTTGGAGGATATGTAATTGTCCTTGACTAGAATGTGTTAAAAGGATATAAGGTCATTTGGTATATTTGATTTTTTTACTCATTCAACTAAATTCCTAATTACTTAGGTCATTGAATGATCCTTAGGATTAATGACTCCCTTGGATGAATGAGTTCTTAATCCACTTCACCATTGCAAATTAAGATTGGCTCGTGTATTTTCTTGTTGAATTTTTCATAATGGTTGTTACATTGCTCAAACATTTATTTCATGTTATGTGGCTTCATTGGTCGATGCATAGCCATTTTCCTGAGTTATTTAATCATCACTGCTATTCATCTCCATTTCCCTCATATAGGTTAGGTTAAGATCGTCTTGGCTCGTCTTGTGTGTGCTCTTCAACACATAGTTCCTATATTAGTTTATTCAAACGTGTCATGGGAGATATACCATCACAAAAAGTGTTATATTCATCAAATACAATATCTATGGTTTCTTTCAAACATGATGTTTACCTATTAAAACTTATATAAGATTAACTTAAAGGGGAATATCTAAGAAATATATCCTCATTAGCTTTATTTTCCAACATAGTTAGATAAGTTTTCCATTATTCAAGATATGATAATTACTTCTAAAATTTCTAAAGTAAGATATATTTTCTTGAGTTATATGAGAGGTCTATTAATGGCACGCTAACTTAACTACATTTTCCCAAAAGTAAGTCAACAAGTATTGTTGTAACTTTATGAGCGTTCTATTCTTTCTTTGAGGCACTGCATTTGGGGGAGAGTTCTAGAAGTGGAAAAATAATGCTTAGTTTCTCTTCGGTCTCGTACAATTTAGTGATCCTGTATGACTCAAACTCAAAATCATGGTCATATCATATATTAACAAATAAACTATTAATGTTATTTGGACTTTCTCTGTAAATATTCTGAGCATTTTTAACAGATAATACTTAGTTCATAGAAAGAATGCTTAAGCATATCATTAGTTATCCAATAGTTCATTGAAATCAGTGAATTGCTTCCATTTGTTAATTAAAAAATTAGTGAAGTGTTGAGCAGTTCACTTAAAATTCTATGAGATAGTAGTCTTTTACTTTCATTTTATGGAAAGCTAAAGATTTGGGATTCGTCTACTCCCTCTGAAGAAGATGTGTGCACTGTAAGTTTTTCATAGTCTGTGATTGGTTGATTCTGAAGTATAAGAATTTTTTGCAAGTATAATATACTACTTTCAAGGAAAAATATTAATACTTAAACCATCAATATTGGGTGTTCCATTTAGCAAACATGTTGAATCAACCTCAATTATAATAGGTTTCCCGTATTTCATTCCATTCTTCAAATCACCAGCCAAATCCAGCACATATAACATTTGTTTATTAAGTTCAAGAAAAAAATATATTAATAATATCAGTAGATGAAGTGTTATAGAATAATAATACATAAGAAAAATATTTTCTCATTTATGTTTCCTGACAATTCTACACTCTCTGCAGAATTCTATGATGTGTTTTACTGATGAGTTAAATTCTCAAGTCCAAACTGGAGTGTCTGTTAATTATCGCAACTCGCATTTTCTCAACATTTAAGTTATATCAGAATAAGAGAAAACATGTGTCGTGATGTCACGCAGTGCAGGGGATAACTGCAGGCGCTCAGGCAAGACCCCAAACTTTACAGTTTATTTGAAATTCATAAGTTATCAAGTAAAAATCCTATTTAATTTGGATGGTTGTATCCCTCGGTACAATGGATCAACTAGTCCACGAGTAAAAGTATAGTTGTACGCTGCTGAAAAATACTTTTAGTTATGTTAATTAACATCCTACATGAGTATAAACATCCTCAAAGGACAACTCATGACATGCAAGACTCTAAATTTATCATAAGTATAGAAATAGTCTTTACGTTAGCTAGAAAATAGTGTTTTAATTTTAAAAATATGAGATGTATGAAGTACAACTAGTAATGCTTTTATAAGTAAAAATACGTAACATGCAATCTAGCATAAAACATTCTCATAGAGCAAGTAAAAAACAACCATACTTAGCAGAGTATTTAGCAATTCAAAACAAAACCACCAGTGAGCGTTAACAAACTGACATGAACCCACTGGACAGTATGATTGTCTGTACTTAAAAAGAAAACAACAAGAACTACCTCTCAAGGTAGAGGAAACCTATGCAACACTGCATTCCACCAGCAAACACCAACCCTAGCCGCTCAACCGGCTACTGCTCAGAACCTAAGACATTCAAAGAAAGAACACTTCAACAAGAAATACAAGTGGCAAATAGAACTGTCAGAAAACAAGGAGTAGTAAGATTACTATTCTCAAACCTGAATAGCTGTCAAAATAAAACACAGCAAATTATCTAGAGATTTAAAGTTAAAAGGTAAAGAAATCTGCACCAAGTGCGAACGAAGTTATACTCCGAAGACAATCTGCGAGAAAAGACAGAAGTAGCATAAGTTTAATCTATAGGAAACAAAAATCGGGGCAAAGGCTCAATAAACGCGTGAATCATTAACATTGTAATGCAACCGGATCTGAGTCGGGACCAAACTGGTCAAACCCGAACTAACATACTCAAACATCTCAAAAACGGGACTGTGGTTGTTGAAGCCAAAATTTACCTATGTGGAGTTCGGGGTCCCAAAAGAGGGTTGACCTCACACCTACTACACTCGGGAGAACGTCACGGACCGAAGACTTGGGAAACTAAGAACAGACCCTCAGCTCTAGCGTGGAGATCCCACCTCACACCCGAAATACCATTGAAGTCTCCCCCTCCCTAGCCAATGTTGAGCTAGGTGTCCTGGAGGAAGAGAGCAAAGAGATTTTTGTGGCTGAAATGCAATGCTCTCTAAGGTACTCATAAGGGTCTATTTATAGTTTTCCCAATCCCATGGACAAAAACGTCAGAAATACCCTTACGCTAAAAAGGACTTGGGCCAATAGAAAACACCCACACTGGGGGGGGGGGCAAAGAGGTAATTCCACCTAGAGGGTAAAACGGTAAAAACACAGCCAAAAGAGGTCCGGGGGAAAAGGAGGCTAAAACATCCCCCTTACCTTCCCCGGACGCCTAAGGGGAGTGGGGGTCAAACCACCCCACTCCTCCTCCACCTAGGGGCCGAGCGCAGGGGCGAATCCCGAAGAAATGGGGAGCATGGGGCAGTGGCGAGACCTCGGCCCTGGACGGTCTCGTCCCGCCAGGCCGCGGGGAAGGGGCGAGACCCCGGCCTCAGCCGGTCTCGCCCCGCCAGGGCCGCGGGGCCGGGGCGAGGCTGCGGGGCCCGGGCGAGACCCCGGCCTCAGCCGGTCTCGCCCCGCTAGGCCGCGGGGCAGGGGCGAGACCCCGGCCTCGGCCGATCTCGCCCCGCCAGGCCGCGGGGCAGGGGCGAGACTCGGGCCTCGGCCGGTCTCGCCCCGCTAGGCACCTAACAGGCCGGGGCGGGTGTCGGCCAACTTGTTGCGCTCGCCCCTCTTAGAAAAACAAAGCTAGTTTCGCGCCTGGGACCCCACTCTACGAATACGAGGTTGTACATGGTCCCCGCTCTTTTCGAGGTTGGCACAAGCTCGGAAAAAACACTCAACCCAACGTATTCGCTGAGTGACCCTCTTAGAGCCGGAAATACTCGACCTTCCCGAGGGGTCAACCTGTCATGTCAGCTAGCGGGAGCCTGGGTGATGAGATGGACTCGGGGTAAAAAAGACTTGGCCCCCCGATGGGTCAACCTGTCAAGCCAGCTAATGGGAGCCTGGGTGACGAAACGGCCTCGGGGTAAAAACACTCCCCCCCACCCCCGAGGGGCCAACCTGTCAAGCCAACTAATGGGAGCCTGGGTGACGAGACAGCCTCGGGGTAGAAAATACTTAGGGTACTCGAGAGGTACCACCAGTCCTACCAGCTAGTGAGAGCCTGACAGCGGGACCGTCTTGGAGCAAAACGAAACAGGGGCATCCACGGGAGGTACCACCGGCCCTGCCAGCTAGTGAGAGCCTGGCAGCGGAGCCATCTCGGAGCAAAAAGAAACAGGGGCATCCACAAGAGGTACAAATGGCACTGCCAGCTAGTGAGAGCCTGACAGCGGGACCGTCTCGGAGCAAAGAGAAACATGGGCATCCACAAGAGGTACCACCGGCCCTGCTAGCTAGTGAGTGCATGGTAGCGGGACCGTCTCGGAGCAAAAAGAAACAGGGGCATCCACGAGAGGTACCACCAGCCCTGCCAGCTAGTTGGAGCCTGGCAGCGGGACCGTCACGGAGCAAAGAGAAATAGGGGCATCCACGAGAGGTACCACCGACCCTGCCAGCTAGTGAGAGCCTAACAGCGGGACCATCTCGAGGTGAGACCTAACCCCCCTCCGAGAGATCAACCTGCCCTGCTAGCTAGTGAGAGTCTGGCAGCGGAATCCATCTCGAGGTGAGACCTACCCCACCCTCCGAGAGATCAACCTGCTCTGCCAGCTAGTGAGAGCCTAACAGCGGAATCCATCTCGAGGTGAGACCTATACCATCCTCCGAGAGATCAACCTGCCCTGCCAGCTACTGAGAGCCTGACAGCGGAATCCATCTCGAAGTGAGACCTACCCCACCCTTCGAGAGATCAACCTGCCCTGCCAGCTAGTGAGAGCCTGACAGCGGAATCCATCTTGAGGTGAGACCTACCCCACCCTCCGAGAGATCAACCTGCCCTGCCAGCTAGTGAGAGCCTGACAGCGGAATCCATCTCGAGGTGAGACCTACCCCATTCTCCAAGAGATCAACCTGCCCTGCCAGCTAGTGAGAGCCTGGCAGCAGAATCCATATCGAGGTGAGACCTACCCCACCCTCTGAGAGATCAACCTGTCTTGCCAGCTAATGAGAGCCTGACAGCGGAATCCATCTCGAGGTGAGACCCACCCCACCCTCCAAGAGATCAACCTGCCCTGTCAGCTAATGAGAGCCTGACAGCGGAATCCATCTCGAGGTGAGACCTACCCCACCCTCCAAGAGATCAACCAGCCCTACCAGTTAGTGAGAGCCTTACAGCGGAATCCACCTCGAGGTGAGACCTATCCCACCCTTCGAGAGATCAACCTTCCCTGCTAGCTAATGAGAGCCTGACAGCGGAATCCATCTCGAGTTGAGACCTACCCCACCCTCCGAGAGATCAACATGCCCTGTCAACTAGTGAGAGCCTGACAGTGGAATCCATCTCGAGGTGTGACCTATCCCATCCTCCGAGAGATCAACCTGCCCTGCCAGCTAATGAGAGCCTGACAATGAAATCCATCTCGAGGTGAGACCTATCCCATCCTCCGAGAGATCAACCTGCCCTGTCAGCTAGTGAGAGCCTGACAACGGAATCCATCTCGAGGTGATACTTACCCCACCCTCTGAGAGATCAACCTGCCCTGCCAGCTAGTGAGAGCCTGGCAGCGGAATCCATCTCGAGGTGAGACCTACCCCATCCTCTGAGAGATCAACCTGCCCTGCCAACTAGTGAGAGTCTGGCAGCAGAATCCATCTCGAGGTGAGACATAGCCCATCCTCCAAGAGATCAACCTGCCCTGCCAGCTATTGAGAGCCTGGCAGCGGAATCCATCTCGAGGTGAGACCTACCCCACCCTCCGAGAGTCAACCTGCCCTGCCAGCTAGTGAGAGTCTGACAGCGGAATCCATCTCGAGGTGAGACATATCCCATCCTCCGAGAGATCAACCTGCCCTGCCAGCTAATGAGATCCTGGCAGCGGAATTCATCTCGAGGTGAGACCTACCCCACCCTCGGAGAGATCAACCTGCCCTGCCAGCTAGTGAGAGCCTGACAGCAAAATCTATCTCGAGGTGAGACAATTGGGCATCCACGAGAGGTACCACCGGCCCTACCCAGCTAGTGAGAGTCTGGGCAGCGGGACCGTCTCGGAGCAGGAGGACTAGGAATCCCAATCAAACCTTACCAAATCCAACATCCTCAAACGGGGAAGATATGGGTTACATGGTCCCCTAACTCAGTTGGTCAGGGGTAACACTTATTTCAAGATAAGAAAAAGGAAAAAACTCCCTCAAGGCGAGGCATCCTCAGGGGGCCTGGGCATGATGGCCATCTTCCGCTTCTTTCTCGTTGGACACTTCCATCCTGCTCAAGCGCTCCATGACCTTCTCCATCTCCTCCGCCTTAGCCCACCAAGAGATGGTGTTGACGGCCGTGACGAAGCACTGTCTTTCCATCCTGGGGTCTCTCTTGATTCTGACCCGGATCCCTCCTGAGCTGAACTTGAGACACTGGTGGAAAGAAGACGACACACAACGGAAGGCGCTGATGAGGGGACTTCCGAAGATGACGTTGTATCTGCTTGGAGCGTCAACAATGACGAAGCAGCAGTTCCTTGAAGTCCCTCCCAATTTTACTTGGAGTCCTACTCCACCATCGACCTCCTTCCTTTCTCCCGAAAATCCGAACAGGGGTCCGTCTGAGGCCAACACCCTCCTTGGCTCCACCTTCATCTCATCGAATGCCTTCCTAAAAATGACGTTGACGGAGCTCCCGTTGACAACCAAGATCCGGGAGACGGTGTAGCCCTCGATGGCCACCTGGATGACCAGCGCATCGTAGAACGTACCCTCGTGATCATGCATGTCCTTCACCGAGAAGGTGATCTTCTCCTCCTGGGGTGGGGTCTGGGATGTTGAGGCGACTCTCCGTCGATACATGACATGGAGGCTAGCCTTCCGAGTGGCCTCGATTCCCACTCTGCCATGGATCACCGCTATACCGCCTCGGGGTCCGACATCGACCCAGTCCTCACATATGTCATCCCCCCTACTCTGTGTAGAACCTCCTCTACCCGCATTGGCGGCTGCGGCTGGGCAGGGCCTCTCGCCGACCTCGCTTCTAAGAACTCGGGCCAGGTAGCCGTGGCGTGTCCCTCCACCTGGTGGAAGTCACAGTACGGTAACTCTACCCTGACACCTCTCCTTCCCTGGCGGTTCCTCCTTTCCCTTCGACCAATCTCCATCGCTTACTGTGGTGGGGGTAGGAGCTGCCTAGGGGCTTGCCTCTAGAAGTTGAACCTCCCTTGGCCCACATGAAAGTTCCCTCCGCCCTGGATGAGAGCTCTTCCTGGACCCTGGGCAGGTCCTCCCGGTTGCCTACAGCCTGGTCCCCTTGGCAGGCGCGGGACCAGCTTTGTTTTTCTATGAGGGGCGAGCGCGACAAGTTGGCCGACACCCGCCCCCCGCCTGTTAGGTGCCTGGCGGGGTCAAAATCGCCTACCTAGAACTCTAAAAATCCAAGAAATTGGAAAAGCTTACCGTAGAAACATAGATCTAGGCGAGATCTACCCGGATCCACTCTCCAAAGAAGAAATCGGCGGCCAAAATCTTAGGGAGGTCCGCCGCTCTCGTGCTTCTGCAACAAGCCGACAGTTTTCACGAGGGAGGCAAGTGAATAGGGTTTGAAGAGATGAGTTTCTATTTATACTACTTTATTCGATTATTTTAAACCGTCAAAACGACCCGAAAATCAAACTTACCCGAAATTTTACGAAAATCGCTCCATATCTAAATACTGATGCTACGAACCCAACGACGCAGTCAAAATTAACATTCGATGAACCAAACTCCGGGTAAACACCTCCTGAAGTCAAAACAAAAGCATTCCCAAAGACGCTCCACCGAGTCAACAAAACAAACCCGGCTCGCTAGGAAATCTTGCAAACAAGATAAACCCAGCCACACACACTGAAAACCTAAGAGCTAAAACTACGCTCTAACAACGGCAAATGTCAAAAACACGTCAATGTAACGCCCTGATGTCACAAACACGTCAGATAATGAATTAAACCAAACATCGAAAAATCGGGGGCGTTACAGTCACTCCCCCCTAAAAATAAGTTTTGTCCCAAAACTTTACGCACCAAAAGATTCCACAAGTAGAATAAAATCAAATATTATAGAAGGGGAAATACATACCGTAAGGAACTAGGAGAACAGATGAGGATGTGTCCCCCTCATTGCTGACTCCAACTCCCAAGTGGCTTTTTCCACGTCCTGGTTTCGCCACAAAACTTTAACCATGGGTATGATTTTCCTCCGCAACACTCGATCTTGATTATCCAGAATGCAGACAGACATCTCGACATAGGAAAGATTGGGCTCCAACTGGGGAACAACATTAAGAATCTGTCGGTCGCTGAGCACACATTTTCGTAACTAGCTCACGTGAAACACGTCGTGCACGCCAGGAAAAATTGCGCGTAAATCTAGCATATAAGCTGATACACCAATACGCTCAACAACTTTAAAAGGTTTCACATACCTCGGGTCCAACTTATGATTCTTACCAAGCCTTTTAACTCCAGACATCGGGGAAACTTTGAGAAACACCAAGTCCCCTACAGAAAACTCCAAATCAGACATACGCCGATTATTGTTCTTCTCATATCGTTCTTGCGCTATTCGAAGCTTTTCATGAATGATCTTCACAGAAACATCCATTTCTTCTAACGCTTCAGGACCCAACAACAGTTTCTCACCGACCTCGGCCCAAAACAAAGGAGTTCTGCATCGCCTCCCATACAATGTCTCAAACAGGGGCATCTACAAACTTTCTTGATAACTACTATTTTATGCAAACTCCATCAATCTGAGTCGCTCATCTCATGCTCCTCCATGGTCCAAAATGTAACATCTGATTATATCTTTCATGATCTGGTTCACTCTTTCCGTTTGACCGTTTGTTTGTGGATGATAGGTCGGTACCCAAACCCTCATGTAAACTCTTCCAAAAGCGAGACGTAAACCTGGAGTCTTAATCTGATACCATACTAATTGGCACTCCATGTAATCTAATGACTTCATCTAAATATAGCTCAGGTATCTTCTTCATGAGATAATCAATCTTAAAAGGCATGAAGTGAGCACACTTCATTATACTCATGTAGGATGCTAATCAACATAACCAAAAAATATTTTTTCGCAGCGTATAACTATACTTTTACTCGTGGACTAGTTGATCCACTATGCCGAGGGATACGACCATCCAATTTAAACTGGATTTTTACTTAATAACTTATGAATTTCACATAAACTGTAGAGTTTGTGGTCTTGCCTGAGCGTCTGCAGTTATCCCCTGCACGACGTGACATCACAGCGTGTGTTTTCTTTTACTCTGATATAACTTACATGTTGAGAAAATACGGGTTGTGACATTAATGACACACTAATTCAGCGTGCAAGAAAAGTATTCACCGAGTTATATATTTTTCTAGGTTGATTGTGACTAAATAAGAAAACAAGCTGCAAGCTATTAAAATATGTGAGTCTTTAATATTATAGATAAAGGTAAGAGAATAAAATGTTTCTATAAAATATTAATTGTGTTTCTTATATTTATCATTCTACTGTTAGTTTTGTTCTCTATCTGTGTCTGCGCTTCTATACAATTTTTACTTTATATTTGCAGTAAGCTAATTGGGTTGTTCCTCTAAAGTATTTGCAGGTGACTGACTGAGTTCTTCCGTATGGTAATTTATCAAGAAATATAATGGTTCAGAAGAAATTATCAAATGCAGCATTGAGCACATAAAAAGAAACAGAGAAGATAAACTGAACCATTGACTGTGCCCTTTATTATTGAAGTCTTTTATTTTTAAAAGCTAATCTTCATCAATTGGGGCAGCTTGTAATTTTTATTGTACTAACTTGTAATTTTGATTTACGCTAGCACTTCCAGAATTTACTAGAAATCTTTTATCCATGTAACTTTGAATTCCAGATAACATGTTCAATTGCGTACTTTCTGTTCCAATTCGTAGTTAACTATCGTTGCAGGCTGACAATGTGAAGCTTACCAGGAACAAACAGATGCGGCGGCTGGAAGGCTAACTCGTGTTAATGTAGAAATATATGATTTCTCTAGGCCTACAAATGGGACAATGCGACAGCTAGTAAAAAATCTTCTTGTTTATAAAAAACATATTTTTAGTGGATTTTTTCCTTCTTTTTTCTACTATTTTTTAATAGCTTTTTAAAGTTATCTTGAAAATCAGTGTATGTCGGTCTCAAGCCCGTATAAGAAATGATGAGTGTTGTGTTAGGTAGATGATCAGTGTAAAATTTAGTCATCCCTTATGAATATGAATCATTTGAAACATTATAGTGAAATAAATGCTTGAGTGTTGTTTCAAGTTATCTTGACAATGCTTGAATCAATAAATGGTAGCTATTGAAAGAATTTATTTATCTTTTCATCTGTTAAATCACATATTTCTAAGCTTATTTTAGCTAAAATGTAGAGGCTAATCCTATTTAATTTATTGGAGTGTTCTTTGTTCAAAAATAACTAGGAAAGATCCTCAGGTTATAAGTGCCACTCATTCAATTTGTTGAAGGTGCTACTTTCTTGCTATTGTAGTATACAAAATTTTCAAACTCATAGGCACCATCATAGAGACACATGTTAGGTGTTGTGAGAGTTCAGTCACTAGGCATGTTAAACGAGAGAAGGGTAGAACAATAAAGACTTGGAATGAAACTGTAAGGAAAGACATGATGTACTTAGGCATTAGTGAAATCATGACAAAAGATAGGGCACAATGACGACAAAGGATTCATATAGCCGACCCCACTATAGTGGGGTAAAGGGTTGAGGGTTGTGTTTTTTATAGGCGCGATCATACACCTTTATATTTTATATCTTTGTCCAATTAATTGCTTTATGATTAGGATTTCTAATTATTTTTATGTTGGAGTGGGATGAGTAGAGCAGGGGATCAATTAAATCCAACAATATTTCTGTCATGTATATGTATATATGCATGCTTTGGCATATCAGCTTTATCTACTGCTTTAAAATAGTTAATGTTTAAACTCTTCTTTCCTTCAGGTATATTTACATTTCTCAGCAATTATTAGTTCTTTTATGGTAGTTCTTCTTTCTGACATCATTTATCAAATGTACAACAGGATCTTCCTATAGATTTTTTAAGGGCGTTGATATTAGCACCGCACTTTAGGTTATACACACTCAAAATTTGAGTTCTTTTGGACTTCAAAAAATTTCTATGAGCAAGCACTGCATAACAAATATTCATTATTCGCACTCGCCCCTCTCGTGCTTCCGCCTATTTGGCGACTATCTTTTTCACATCCGACGATCTCTCTTCCTCTTGGCGGCAATGTTCCTCTATTCCGTGATTTTCAAGCACTCATTCCTCCTCTAGGCGGCGGTACTCTGCTCCTTTTTTTCAATTTTTGAATGCGGATAGCTATCGTGCTTGTGGATAGCCAAAAATGCAAATAGTTAAAACTACAGTGTTAATATCAGGCCCTTTTTAAAATACATGAGCATTTACTAACATGAGCTAGCCTTCCTGCAATAAATTAAAAGCTTTAGCGAAATGTTCATTTGGGATGGGGTTGACATAGTCTGATGTTTTCATGTCTCTTAAATTGTTTCACATTTTGTTGTACTGGCGGAGCCTTCTCCGTTCCTTCATCGCAAGACTCCTTGGTAAGCATTCTCCATTCTTGCTAGTTGCTATCCCTTTGATTTGCAACTTAGACTTTGTTTGGCGCTGCATTTGGACACCAGCACGCTGCGGTTTTCTGATAATTACGCCAAACGAAAAAACATCCCCGGATTCTCCCGTCGCCCCCGCCCATGAATCGCGCATAACCCGCGATTTGGAGCCGTGATTATTCCTCACGATTCCAGATCGCGGAAAGCCACGATTTGCTCTGCCCTACCTCGCTCTTCTCCTTCCAGCGACAATCGAACTTCTTCCCTCATCCTATTCCCGCGAGAGTAGCTTCGTTCCGGCGGATTTCCAACCGGCGACCAAGCAGAAGAAGGTCTACTCCGGCGAGGGAAGATTTCCAACCGGCTTTCTTGTAAAATCCAGCGCAAAGCTTCCCTACGACGGCTTTGCGATCCTCTTCCCATGGCTTTTTACACCGACGACGGTGTTTCCAGGTATTTTCCTTTTTTTTCCGCGCAAAGCAGGCCCTTCTTATACAGCCCCGGATTTTTCTGCCCCTGAGTTTTCCGATAATATGCTATGACAAACACATTTTTAATTTCAAGTTGTCAGTCATTTCTTTCGTAGTTTCTATTCCTTTTTCAAGCATGAGAATTGGAGCATTCTAGGAGTAATCTATGTGTTGAAGGGCGAGTTTTGTTCGTTGATAATCCACCTCTTCTTATCAGTTGAGTTACTTTCAGATCATTCATTAATCGATCACTATAACAAAAATATTTGAATTGATTACTGCAATGCAAGACTAAAATATTATGAGACGTTTAATGTTGTAACTTATATTACTATAAAATTATAAACCTGATTAATTACACTGCTCTTACTTAAGCAGTTGATGGTCGACGATCAAGAGCATTGGGGCATGTTCGAAGCAGATCACCGTTACGAGCCTGGTTTGGAAAAACCTTTTCATTAGTGTGTTTAGTTTTGTAATAGTATTTTTGAGTACCTATCGTGTACACTAAGTTAATTAATTTGTTTTAATTAATTGAAGTTTATCACTCATTTTTTAAAAAAAAGCTTTCAAAACGCACAACTGTTTTGTCAAACAGCTTAACAATTTCTCCTTTTGAAACAGCAATGAAACAACTGTTCTCCCAAACAGATTCATAGATTGTACCACCACCGTACAAAACAGTTGATTACTACACCACTGCTTCTCATCACTACTCCTCCAGTCGCTGCACCCATGCCGAACAGAGCCTTTCCAATATGTTATGGTCTTCACACAATAATTATGCTTCTTCTTTTTTTATTTTAGGTTCCTCTCTCTATAGAATTGGTTCCAATTATCTTTGGTGTGAACTTTTTTTCTCTTGGTGACTGTGGTTTGTGTGGTGTAATATGAGCTAACTGAATTTTCGAGTAAGAAAATTTATTAACCTCAACATTTTTTTGTTTTCTATAAATTGTTGCACCAAGAACATAGTAATATCTTTGCATTTTATTGTGTTGTAAAAATGAACTTATTTTTTATTTAGAATTATTTATCACTTTTGCCCAAAGATCATATATTTTTTTTCCATTTTTCCCTTGTAATATGATCTTAATTTGTGACTAGCATCACATGTTTTGAGAACACTTTCTTGTGTAGTGTTTACCAAATTTGCTCACGGATAAAATGATTTAATTTTTTGGGTTGTGAATAACAAAGGATTGCATATAGTATTTTTTGAGTTACGATTAACAATCATCTAATTCTTTTTAAATATTTTTTATTATTTGTGTTGCGGTCTAACTCGACGTTATGGTCGGACCGGAATAACATGTACCGCCTTGCTCTCGGAACGGTCGAGCGCGCACACAGTCAATGGAGTAGATCGATCGTACACACGAAATTTTATCGTGAAAAATCCCTCAACCGGATAAAACACCACGTGACCGGATCTGTGCTGGTCAAAGTCCACTATTTCATGGTTGTTACAATGTTTTTGTTGAATCGAGGCGACAAACCACCTCTCGTTACAATTTTGAGGTAATAGGACTCGTAGCACTCGGCGGACGACAGGCCGTCGTGCCTGACGTTTGTTAGAAATTGCACTTTGTGATGATGAGCTTCACTGGGTGTCCCGCTGGCACTGAATGTGGGAGCAGAGCACTTGAGTTTGTGGTTGCGGAGGTCTCTTGGAAACTAAGAGATTGAGTTTCGTCAGGTGGCTTGAACGTGGCTCGAGTGCGGCTTGAGTGCGGCTCATAGGAGAAATTTGACAGAGCTTCGACCTGAGGAAGAAGAAGGCTTCGAGAAAAAAAGTGAGAAATGAGGAGGTCTGATGCTCCTTTTATAGCCCCCGGGAGGTGGCTATGGTGGTTACGCGGTTATCCGCACAACATAACCACCCTCATAAATATTTTTATCGGAGTTTCAGGGCGCAAATTTGGATTATTGTTTTTGCTACGCGTACACCAATTATTTTAATAATGAAATTTCCCTACTAACCTGACGATTAGTGGGTGGTTACCCGCGAATCGGACGATGTGTTAGAGACGATGGACAGCGGGGACACGCTCCTTCGGGCGGCCGGTGAACTTGCCGCCGGCCTCGCCGACGAGGAGGGAGACCGCCGACGACGGCCGAGGAGGGGCGGCCGACGCAACCGGAGGAGGGGCTGGCCACTCCCTCGTCCACGCGCCGGCGACCGAGGAGCGACGACCGGCGACCGAGGAGAGGCGGCTGACGACCGAGGAGAGGCGGTCGACAGACGAGGAGAGGCGGCCGACGCGGCCGCGCGCCAGCGGCCGCGGAGGAGCGGCTAGTGCGACCGCTTCCTCGGTCGCGCGACGCCGCCCGAGGAGGGCCAACCGACTGGGCTGCTCCCTCGGCCCCGCGCCGGTGACCGAGGAAGGGCGGCTGACCCGGACGCCTTCTCGACCGCGTGCCGGCAGCCGAGGAAGGGGGCGGCCGGCAACGGCGAGAGGAGGGGCCGGTCGGCGTATGGGGATGACGCCGGCTGCTCGACGCCAGCGAGGGGACGCTTGCGGTGGTTCTAACATCACGGGTGATGGGATTGACACGCGGGAGGATTGGGTGCGGTGATTGCGCGTGTGGTCAAACCCGTGATCCCACTAATTTTGGGTGGAGATTATAGGTGGTGTGGACTCTTATCCTTTTTAAGAGGAATCTCGTCCCATCAAATTGCCATAGATTAAAAATGTGACATTTTTATTAAATCAAACATGTATTTGTCATGGCTTCAAAAGTGGCAGATATTTTTAAAATAAATTGTCAAGTATTTGTCATGGCTTCAAATCATGTCCCATATTTTTTTAAAATAAAATAGCCCCGAGTATTTGTCACGATTTAATATCGTGACAAATAATAGACTTTTAATCACGAAAAAGAAATCGTGACAAATAGGTGTTAAAATCAAGACTTTTAGTCACGGTTTAAGTCGTGGCAAAATGGTATTTGTCATGGAAGGAGCGTGATAAATACCTCTTGTCATGCTTTCACTACTCACGCTCATTTGTCGCTACATGCCTCAACTCGTGCTCGTCGTTTCTTCAAAGTTCTCGCTCGATCGTCGTCTCATGTCTGGCCTGTCTCTCAGTCACAGTGGGCTGAACATGCGGGAAAACAGGGGAAAGCCAAAATAGACCTAGCTGGACTGCAGCTTGCCTAATTTTCACGAAAAACATACCCAAGCACTTGTCCGAGTGTGTCTAGGCGTGGGTCAGCACCTGGTGAGTTGGACGGATGCGAGAAAGTGCTCACACGTCATTATGACGGAGGGTGTGTTTAGGGCAAGCGCATTATGACAATTTATTTGTTGATGTGCACCAAAAGCAATCCAAGAACGTGTGAAGCCTACTCGCAATCATAATCAGTTGGACACAGGTGTTACTAACTACTGCCTATCTGCTAGTCTGTGTGTACAGATAGTTGTGAAAAACGGCACGGGTCCTCGTTTCCATTAAAATTGGGGTGGTGATATTGATACACCATATATGGATATTAATACCCCATTTCAAAAATTAAAACCTCATTTTTTACAACCCTAAATTTAATATTTGTACCCCTTCTCAACCGACGCCAGGCGCTGCTCCCGCTGCTCCTGCTGCTCCCGCTGCTTCATGCCCGCCAGTCACTGCTCCCGCTGCTCCGTGCCCGCCAGTCGTTGCTCCCGCCAGGTTTCTTCTTCTTATTCCGCCCCCTTGCTGCCCCCTTTCTCCTTTTCTTCTTCTTCTTCTTCTTCTTCTTCTTCTTCTTCTTCTTCTGCCGCCCCCTTGCTGCCCCTTGCTGCCCCCTTCTTCTTCTTCTTCTTCCGCCCCTTGCTGCCCCCTTTCTCCATTAGTTTTACTGACTACTTTCAGGCCCTTCCTTGAAGTGATATTTTGGAGTAGCCCAGATAATGAAATTTTTTGTTTGTGGAAACAATGCCTGAATTTGTTTGAACAATATATCTGTGGAACAGTTAAATCCAAGGAGATGGATTTAGTTTGTACAAGTTGTGCATGTGATGTGGCAAATGAAAAGGGCATTGCTATATCATGTATCAGTAGTGGATCCGGACGGATGCATTATTGCATTAAATGGCTTCCCTGTAAGGTCTCCGATATTGATTTTCCTCTAATGGTAATTAAAGCTATTGTTAGTAATGGTCAAGTGAAACCAATAGACCCTGAAATCAGAACCTTTTCTCTCAGTTCTGCCCTTAGAATCTTCAAGTTTGTCATACAGAAGGTTAAAGCTGAAACTGAAAGGCCGACTGTTTCTCGTGATGTGGTTCAGCTGTGTTTGAGTGCAATTTTGAGGTTCATAAAAGAGATCTGTCAAGACTTGTCTTCAAGATATAATAAGAACTACTCTCATGATTTGTTACGGATTACATTCCAGTTTGTAGTTATTGCTAGAGAAGAACTGGGTGTTTTGCTACTGGCTTCTCCTCTTTATCATGTTCCACTGGATCTCATCTACATCAAAGGAGGGAAATCATCTAAGATTTCTAGCAGCCCAGTTGTTCAGACCATTGTTAAAAGTTCAGTGGGCTACATGGACATGGTTTCTCCAATGATCTATACTGTTTTTTTTTTGCATTTAGCTGTGCTAGTTCAGTCTACTTTACACCTATCAGAGGTGGAGTATATGCCACTTTCTACACTTTCTATAGTATAGAATTTTAAACTTGGGGTATAAATGACGAGTGTGTGTACAAATATATTTTTGAGGTGTACAAACAGTCATGAGTTATAAATAGCCATTTATGATGTACCAATATCACCACCCTAAATTTTTTAAGGTGATACGCAATTTAATAAAAATTGGAATTATAAAATAAAATAAAGAAGCACAAATTGAAGTCAAAAAAAAATAAAAACGTAAAATTTGGAAAGATGTTTACGATCAGTTTTACCATCATTTTTTACAAATCTTTTCTTTTTTTTTTGGTAGAAGCAATCATTTTTACTGAATTTGTTTGTGCACGACTGCACGTTGCTGCTTTCTGCGAGTACTATTTTTTATATGCAATTGATCGAAAATATAGACAATTATTATTCACAAATCATAAATATTTATTTTCAGATTAAAATTTTCATGTTTATAAATTACTATTTATATTCCAAATTTAAATTTTAGCAATTGATGTTTTTTTTTCGGAGCAAGACCCGACAACGAAAGAACTTCTCAGACAATCTTTTGAGTCTATGCTGACGACTCCATTTCAACAATTTGACATAAATTTCACCATTTTAACGTGAATTTCCCCATTTTTGTCTCTGATATTGACTCAAAGAGTTGACAAAGATGTTTTTCATTGTTGAACACTACTCGTGAGAAGAAGACATTAATTGTTCAAATTTAAACTTGACATGCAAATAGACATTTGTAAGTTGTGAATAATAACTACAAAAAATTATTCATATTTCAGTACAATCACATTACACCTATATTTCGCACTAAGGCTCCATCTGTGGAGACTTATTTTTACAGGTCAAACAGTTACGATCACATAAACTAGACATTAATTACAGTTAGAGGTGGGCATAAAAACCGGGCCTGCCGGGCCGGCCTAGGCCCAACCTGAAAAAAGCCTGAAAGGCCCGGGCAGGCCCAATCCAGGCCCAGGCCCGGGCTTTAAGGCCCCAACCATGCCAATTTTTAGCTGTTAGCCCGGCTTGGTGCCCAGCCCGGGCTTTGCCCGGGCTTTAGCCTGGCCTGGGACCAGGCCCGGGACCAGGCCGGGCTAAGCCCGGGCTTTGCCCGGAATTTAGCCTGGCCTGGGACCAGGTCGTGGAAAGCCTGGGCCAGGCTTGAAAAAGCCTGGCACAGGCCCAGTGCTGCAGCCTTAACGGCTCTTTAAAAAGAGCTGTTAAAAGCAACAGAGCCTTAACGACTCTTTAAAAAGAGCCGTTAAGGCTCATTTCCTGGCATCTTGCCAAAAAATGTCATTTCCTGGCAAGATGCCAGGAAAAAGCCGCAGCCTAGGCATCTGCCTTATTTAAAAAAAAAAATTTTTATTTAAATTAAATATATTTTATTATATATTATATATTTATATATTTATTTTATTATAATTTAAACTATTTATGAGTATAACACCCTCTAACCCCCCGCCCCCCCCCCCCCCTCAATCTCTCATTCTCTCTCTCTCTCACACTCACTCACTCTCTCTCTCAAATCTAAATTCTCAAATTTTTCTTCCTCTTCGATGACGTCTTCCTCTTCGATGTCAGTGTCCTCGACATCCGTCGCACATGAAATTGTGGAGCACAAGCACACGGCTCCAGTCTGGGAGCACTTTGAAAAAGTGTGTGTGGGCGCAGAATTTAAGGCGAAGTGCAAGCACTGCTCCAAACTTCTGACCGTTAGCGGGAATTCGACGCTCGCGCGTCATATCAAATCGTGTCTGACTAAACAAGCCCCGGAGACAAGTCAAGCACAAATTGCGGCAGACAGACAAATTTGGACGTACAATCAAATGCATCAACGAGAGCTGCAAATGGAGAACGTCATCAAACGAGGATTACCGTTCGGACACTACGGCAACGAGGACGAGACATACTACGTACACGCAGGACTTCAACCAAATTATCAGCAGGTAAGTAGATCTACTCTTAAGCGAGATGCATACAAAGCTTATTTACAATCGAAACAATATTTAATTAATTATTTTGAATATTTCGACGGTAGAGTTAGTCTAACGAGTGATGTCTGGAGTAGCAATATTAAAGCAAGATTATTGTATATATGTATTACGTGTCATTGGATCGATTCCGATTCGTATGAGCTAAATAAACGTATTATATGTTTTGAATGTTTTGAATATCCACATACATGTCAAGCTATTTATCACGTAATTACTAAATGTATTCGTGAATTTAAAATTAAAGATAAAATTATACGTATTTTTTTTGATAATGCCACTAATAATACGGTAGCAATCGAGTATTTAAAACGAGATTTGAAACCAATATTAAACGGATTTTTTTTCATACTCGTTGTATATGTCATGTTTTAAATCTAGTTGTGCAGGATAGTTTAACATATATGAAACCTTTTATTAATAAAATTCGTATTATGTTAAAATACATTTACAGTTCTAAAAACGAAAACAAGATTTTAAAAAATTTGTAACTGCACAAGGTCATAAATTTTTAAAACCTGAATTTGATATGCCTATAAGATGGAATTCAACCTATAAAATGTTAAAACGAGCCGTGCGACAAAAAACACAACTAATGAAATTTTACAGTATGTCTGAAATGCACGATCTTCAAGATTCTGATTGGGATGTGATTGAAAGTTATATGAATTTGCTAGAAGTTTTTTATAGATCAACAACTATTTTATCCGACATTTATTATCCGACGAGTCCACTGGTTATCGAAAATTTTGTATTAATTGCAGAAAAATTTAGTGTTTATAAAGAATATGAAAGTTGGCGTCCTTTAATTAAAATAATGAAAGAAAATTTTTTAAAATATTATAGAGAAATGTTTGCTATATTTTCATGCGTCGCGGCTTTAAATCCTTTAATAGATGTAGATGGCGTAGAAAATCTTATAGAAGAAATAAATAGCAATTTGAATTTAAATCATACATTTATGTATTATGATAATGTAAGCATTTCAAAATTTAATAATGATTTTACCGAGTTTTATAATTATTACGATCAGCTATATGAATCGCGACATAGAGAAGAAATCATACAACCTAAAACAAGATATAGTTTTAAAAATAAAATTTTAGAATTAGCAGCCCATAAAAAACAATGAACGTCAAGTACTTTAAATGAATTAGGATTATATACGAAAACACAATTTCAAGTTTTTATGAGTTCAAATGAAATAGAAAATTTTGATATTTTAGAATGGTGAAAAAATAAAGTTAATACGTATCATGTTATGACCTTCATGGCCCGAAATTTACTAACAATGCAAGCAAGTACAGTAGCTTCGGAGTCTGCGTTTTCTTTAAGTGGCAGGATTCTGAACGAGCGAAAGAGCCGCCTGAGTGACGAGTCTTTGGAAATTTGCATATGTTATAAGGACCACTTGGATGCTATGAAGAGGAGACAACACATTGCATCGATCGAAGATAGCTCGTCCGAGGTTGAAGAGGTGCTTAGCGGCCTAAATTTGGCCGGTGAAGATCAAACCAGAACGATACCTTCGAGTTTCGAGTGATTGAGAGTGCAATTTTTTTGTATTTTTAGATTTGAATTTTTTGAGGTTATTGTAAAATTTGAATTTTTAGATTTGAATTTTTTAGATTCGAATTTTTTAAATTTTATTATAATTTTTTTTGAGCTTATTGTAAATTTGTAATTGTTTTTTTAAATAATAATGCAATTGTTTTTTTAAATTTTGGCCTAAATTAATAATGGTAATTTTATTTTAGAAATAAATATTTAATTAAAATAATTATATATTTATTTAGCCGGGCCAGACCCAGGCCTGGCCCGGCCTACAGGGCCTACACAGGCCTCCTCCTGAGGAGGAGGCCTGAGCCCGGCCCGGGCCTGGCAAAAACCAGGCCCGGGCCCAGGCTTTTTTGAAAAAGCTCGGGCTTGACATGCCCGGGCCCGGCCTGGATTTGCCAGGCCTTATGCCCACTCCTAATTACAGTCTGATTCATGCGATCATAACCGCTTAACTCGTGAAAAATAAGTCCCCCAAACTTATCCTAAAGCTAGAATGAATGAATTGAGTAATAGACGATTCAATGCTAATTACTCTCTGTTTCATTTATAACTTCCACTGGGCCCCAGTCATACCAAATGTAGTGTTATTATTAATTAATTCGCCAACGGCTCTCTTTCTCCCCCGCCGGCCGACCTCACCGTAGCATTAATTTGCCAATCCTCAAAATCCACTTCTTCGCTCTCTTCACTCCGTCTCCCTCCTTCGATGCCGTCCTCCCCTGTTTCCGGGCCGGCGATGTTCAGGGCAACAGAGTACTCGCCCATCCTCTCTCCAGTGGCCCTCTCTTTGTGGCTCGGCGGCGTATACTTCAATGTCTTCCTCGCCGTAGCATCCCTCTTCCTCCTCCCTTTCCGACTTACCGCCGCGTTCGTTCTCCCATCGCTCCTCTTACATTTCCCCATCTTCCCACTTTCTCTCAGACTTCTAATCCTAACATCTTCTTTCTTCCAGAGTGTTGGCGCTGCAGCTCTTGCTCATTGTGATTCCCCTTGATCACAATAATAAATTGGGGCGGAAGTTGTCCAGGTTTGCCTTTTTGCTCATCTCCTCCTCTTCCTCAATTCGGGATTTTTCAACTTCCAACATTTTGCTGATTTTCTTATGTTGGGATTTATGCCAGATTCATCTGCAAGTACGCACTTGGGTACTTCCCCATGACTCTACATGTGGAGGACATAAATGATTTCGCTCCAAATCAAGCATACAGTGAGTTTAACAGGCTTCCAATTTGGCCTAAGAAGGAGGACTGTTTTGGAGGACTAATTGAATGATTTACTGCAGTTTTTGGCTACGAGCCTCATTCGGTGATGGCGATTGGATTCTGTGCTTTTTCTCAAGATGCTGGTTTATTTCCTCTTCCTAATATTAAGATTCTCGCGGGTAGTTTTGTAAGTCTTCTTCTTGCCATTTCTCTCAGTTAAACTTGGCATTTTTATAGAATAAAAATGAAAACTTTCTGTGCTAAATTTTATATGTTCTTGCGACGTAATCGGTGCCCAGCTGTTCTATATCCCATTTCTGAGGCAGATATGGACGTGGCTGGGTATGGTTCCGGCCACGAGAAGGAATTTTTATAGGTACTTGGGAGCTGGTTGCAGCTGTGTGATTGTGCCTGGTGGTGTTCGGGAGATTCTGTACATGGATTCTGATTCTGAGGTTTTGTTTTCGAACCTTAAAAGTAGCAGCTTTAAGTGATTTGTGATCAGATGAATATGTAAATTTCGAAGAAATAATCGCAGAAAAGAAGGAGAACCACAAACACAAAAACACAGATTTACAGAAGTTCACAAAAATTCGGGCTACATCCTCTCCCTTCGCCTCCACCACTTGAACTACTAAAAGAATAAAGATTTTACAAACAAGACTTACATTGAGAACTCCTCTCACAATCTCTCTCAAGAAACTCTCCCCTTCTTCTTCTTCAAGAATGGCGAAATCCACCCCGTGCTCTCTTGCGGTTGCTCCCAAGCAACTTCCTCCCGAGCGACCTCTTTCTTGCATGTAATGACTCGGAATGAAGATCTCTACTACTTTAGGGCAACATGGGCAGCCGATCTCGACCCTCAGATCAAGATCTAAAAGGATCTAACGACCACAAACACGAATTAACAAAATTGGGCCCGTCGGCTACCGTGCGGAGATCATGGTTACTGCATCACGGTAGCTCCAGTCAACAAAACCCCGTCTCGTCGACATAACCGCACGTGAACCCCCGCTATCATCAACCCCAGAGATTTTTAAGTGGTTCATACTTCGATTCCCCTAATCTCACGTGGGCTAACCCGATGTGAAAAACAAGAGTACCAGAAGTATTCACCAGCTTTAGCACTTACATTAGAAGCTAAAGAACTTCATTTGCTTTTATGTTCAAAATTAGTTTTCTTTTCTTCTTAGCAGTCATAACTGTTGTCATGCGAAACATACATTCTACGATGGTGGTGTTTTTGTCTAAACTTATCAGAGCAAAAAGGCCCTGCCAAACGGGGCCATAACTTATTTTAAACACTACGGACTTCCCTGGAGCGAGTCAATATCTTGTTGGAGGGAGCTGGAGGTAGTGAAAGTGGCGATAATTAATACAATAGAGTCGAGGTTAAACTAGGAAGACAAAGAGGGGAGCTAGCCTTGCTTAATCCTAGCCTTAATTTGAAGGAGAAGTGAAAACTAGCCTACAAAAATGGTTTGCTCTTAGGCCCCCCTTTTAAGGATTTTTTTTGTGTACGTTTAACCTACCAATTAATAGGTGCACAAATAAATAACATTCACTTTCGTATGGGAAGGGCCTGTTGAAGCCAAAAACTGGCCTCAACGAGAGTTCGGACCCTGGGGTGTAACCGACACCTATTTCTCCCAAACCTCAACCCCTGACTAGTGATGAAGGACTAAGAACTGACCCAAAGCCTCAGCTGGGAGCTCCCTCCTCTAACCCGGAAGTTCTCTGAGCACTTCCCCTCCAAATCCAATTACTGAGTTAGGAGTACCTCAGAAAGCTCTAGAAGGAAAAATGGGAATATGAGAAAAATCTGCCTTCTGAGGTATCATGTGGGTCTATTTATAGATTTTCAATATCTGGTCTGCAAAAAATGTAATTTCGCTGCCCTAAAATTACTAAAATGCTCCTGGGTCGGTCTGCCAATAGCCAAACTCAGCTGTTCTGAGGAGCTAAATGCAGACCCATGGGTATTTAAGTAATTTCAGGTCTGAGTTGAGCGGGAGCGTTGAGTGGAGAAACATCACTCAACGCCAAGGGCTGCCGGGAGCGTTGAGTGGAGAAGCATCACTTAACGCCAAGGGCTGGCGGGAGCGTTGAGTGGAGAAACATCACTCAACGCCAATGGCTTCCGGGAGCGTTGAGTGGAGAAACATCACTCAATGCCAAGGGCTGGCGGGAGCGTTGAGTGGAGAAACATCACTCAACGCCAAGGACTGGCAGGAGCGTTGGGAAGAAGAAGAAGATGCAGAACTCCGAGACTCATTGGTTGCTAAAAATGATCTCCTGGGAGCGAAAACAAGCGCGAAAGCGGAAGAAACAACGGCTGTTGGTGTCGAATAAGCGGACGTGGGAGGATGGAGCCTCTGATACCAAGTTGTTATGAGCCTTCCAATGTTGCCCAGAGGAGAGGTCGACGAGGATGATCGGAAGTGGCCGATTGTAGAGATGACGGGTGGTGGAGATGGTGGCGGGATACTACGGAGCCGTGACCGTGGCTGCCTAAGCGGGGTTGCTTGTCGGAGGAGAGAGCCACCAAGATCTCACAATGGAAGATGAGAATTAGAATACTTTTCTTGCCTTCTTCATACATACCCTCACATGCCTTTATATAGGCTACACGTAATAATGACTCGCCTAACAATCTCCAAACACTCACCTAACTCTCATAAAGACATAAATAATAATATGCATGACACATAACAATAACATACTGACATATAACATAACATAACATCATAACATAACCGGCACATAACAGTTACAAATGAATATAAACGAGTACAAGTGCGGGAGAAGAGAGAAGACTAGGGAGAACCGAACTTAACGTCTGCACCTACAACCAGGTAGGTTATTGCCTAAGTCCTCTGTTAGGCTAATGCTAGGCTTCTAAGCAAGAAGGAACTAGGAAAAGGAAAAAACGGCTAGAGTTTCAAGGAAGAAGAAGGAAAATACCTGAATGATAATTTTCATGCCTTGGAGAGGGGGGAAAAGGGGTATTTATGGACCCCCTTTTCCCTAGGGCCGGCCGGCCCCAATGAGGGCTGAACCGGTGTGGTTCAGCCCTCCTTCCTCTTGTTGATTAATTGCGGGCTGAACCGGATGGTTCAGCCCGGTCTTTATCCGGCGCTCCTTTGGGTCTTCTGTTGTACTTGAATCCTCGGAACCGCAACTCGTTCGGGGCCATAACATTCCCCTCCCCATCAAGAGGCAGCTTGTCCTCAAGCTGGAAGTCTGGAAATAACTCCCGGAACTCCAAGAAATCCACCCACGTGTTGTGTGCGGCAGACAGATCCTTCCACTTGACCAGAATCTCTGAACGGTACTCCGTGTCGTGTTTCTTCCACCGGGTCAGCAGAACATCCTCGGGGCTGGGGCGCAGCTCGCCCGTGGTAGTAGCCTCGGGCAGAGAGGGGAGCACGGTGGCTGTCGCTCCCAATTTCTTCTTCAGCAATGAGACATGGAAGGTGGGATGGAGACGAGAGCCCTCAGGGAGGGCAAGCGTGTAAGCAACCGGACCCACCCGTCGAGTGATGCGAAACGGCCCATAGAACCGAGGAGCTAGCTTCTGATTGGATCGGCGAGCAACCGAAAGCTGTCTGTAAGGCTGTAGTCGGAGAAAGACCTCGTCCCCTACCTGAAAGGTCCGTTCTGTCCGGTGCTTATCGGCCTGCAACTTCATCCGGTCCTGAGCAACCCGTAGATTGTCCCGCAAGAGAGCCAATGTCTGATCCCGGTCGCGTAAAGCTCGGTCCACGGCCGGTAGGGCAGTGCTGCCTGGTTCATACAAGCGCAGAGTAGGTGGTGGACGCCCGTAGACCGCCTCAAAGGGAGTGATCCGACTGGCCGTGTGATAGGACGTATTGTAGCAGTACTCCGCCCAGTGTAACCACCGCGTCCATGTGCGAGGCTCATCCATGACGAAACAACGAAGATATGTCTCGACCCCCCGATTCAGCACCTCTGTCTGGCTGTCAGTTTGCGGATGATTTGCCGTGCTCATGCGTAACTTGGTGCCTTGCAACCTGAAAAGTTCCTGCCAAAATTTGCTGACGAAGGTAGGATCGCGGTCCGAAATGATGGAGCTCGGAAGACCATGAAGGCGCACTATCTCCCGGGCAAAGAGATCGGCGACGGTCTCCGCAGTGTAGGGATGGCTGAGAGCGAGGAAATGGCCGTACTTGGACAACTTATCCACTATGACCAAAATCACGGACTTGCTTTGGGACCGGGGCAAGCCCTCAATAAAATCCATTGAGACCGTCTCCCATATCTGCTGGGGAATCTCCAGAGGTGTGAGCAATCCGGCTGGTGAAGACGTCTCATACTTCTGTCGCTGGCACATATCGCACTGCTGCACAAAACGCTGAGTGTCCCTGCGTAATCCCTTCCAAAAGACGTTGGCCCGAAGCCGCTGTAAAGTGCGAAGTACTCCGGCATGGCCTCCGGCCGGAGACGAGTGGAACTCCTGTAACATGATCTCCTTCCAAGGGGAGGAGGCCGGGATGACCACCCGCCCGTGGTAATACAAATGCCCCCCCACTAGCTGGTATCCTGGCGGTGTAGGCTGACCCTGAGACAAGACCTTCACTATAGGTTGTAGCTCGGGGTCGGAGGCTATCTCTCTCTGGATGTCATCCAAGTATTCAATCAACGGCCCCGAGAGAAGGAAGGAAGTACTGTCAGGAAGGCGGGATAGGGCGTCGGCTACCAAATTCTCCTTGCCCTGCTTATACACGATCTCATAGTCATATCCCAGCAATTTCGTCAACCACTTTTGCTGGAGGGGAGAGGCCAACCGCTGATCCAGGAAGTGCTTCAGGCTCTGATGGTCAGTGCGCACTTTAAAATGATGACCGAGCAGATAAGGGCGCCACAGGGTCACTGCATGTAAGATAGCGAGCATCTCCTTCTCGTAAGTGGAAAGACCGAGCGTCCGTGGTGCCAGCGCCTTGCTGAAGTAAGCTAACGGCCGTCCCTCCTGCATCAAAACTGCCCCGATACCCACTCCGGAGGCGTCCGTCTCGACCACGAACTCCTTGGTGAAATCCGGTAGTGCGAGCACTGGCGTGGTCGTCATGGCCTCCTTGAGGGTGCTAAAGGCCTGTTCCGCTTCGTCGTGCCAAGAAAAGGACTCCTTGTGGAGTAGCTGAGTCAGTGGCCGTGCCAGCTTACCATAGTCCTTCACAAATCTCCGATAGTATCCCGTGAGGCCCAAGAAGCCTCGAAGCGCCCGCACGCTGGTCGGCCGCGGCCACTCCACCATGCTCTCGATCTTCTTTGGGTCTGCTCTGACCCCCTGAGCCGAAACCAGATGCCCCAAGTATTCCACCTCTGACTGACCAAACGAGCACTTTGAGAGTTTGGCATAAAACTGATGCTGCCGCAGAATGGTAAGAACTTGCGCCACATGCTCAACATGCTCCTCCCATGTCCGACTATATATCAGTATGTCATCGAAGAAAATGAGAACCGATCGCCGTAGGAGGGGCCGAAAGGTCTCGTTCATCACGGCCTGAAAGGTCGATGGGGCATTGGAGAGCCCAAAAGGCATCACCAGGAACTCGTAATGCCCATCGTGTGTGCGAAACGCCGTCTTGTGGATGTCTTCAGTCTTCATTCTGATCTGGTGGTAACCGGATCGGAGGTCCAGCTTAGTAAACAAACTCGCCCCATGCAGCTCGTCCAATAGCTCTTCTATCATCGGTATCGGAAACTTATCCTTAATTGTTGAAGCATTCAAGTTGCGGTAATCCACGCAGAAACGCCAAGAACCATCCTTCTTCTTCACCAGGATGATGGGTGAGGAGAAGACACTGGTGCTTGGACGTATGATGCCGGTAGACAGCATTTCCTTCACACTTTTCTCGATCTCCGCCTTCTGAATGTATGGGTACCGGTAGGGACGGACGTTCGGGGGAGCAGCCCCTTCCTTCGTCTGTATGCTATGATCCCTGAATCTGGGCGGCGGAAGTCCCCGTGGTTCTTGGAAAACATCTCGGAATTGTGACAACAGTACCTGTATTCTCTCTGGAATGTCCGGTGGATCTGGGGCCCCGGCCTCCACCCCGACTACCATGGCCATAGGTGATCCCTGCTCCTCCAATCGCTGCAAGCTCCGCACGGAAATCTCTTTCAGAGGCGAAGACCGAATGCCCTGCAAGCAATAGTCCTTCCCCTGCTGTGTAAACTCCATCGTCAGCCGAACCCAATCGGTGGTCACCCTCCGCAACTGTCGTAACCATTGGACCCCCAACACCATGTCCGAACCCCGGATCGGGAGCAGATACATATCTGTGTGGCACATGTAGCCCTGCACGCAGATCTCCACCCCCTGCATCACCCCCTCGCACCTGAGCTTACTCCCATCTGCCACCATCACCTGGAAAGCTGCTTCCCTGTCAATTGTCTGCCCCACCTTCGAAGCGACTGTGGGGTTGATGAAGTTGTGAGTACTCCCACTGTCCACCAGAATGGTAACTCGCTCCTTGCCCACCCAGCCGGTGAAACGAAGCGTCACAGGGGCCGTACACCCCTCCATCGCCTGCAAGGAGACTCCGAACTCTGTCAAATCCAGATTTGCCAAATCCAGATCCCCCACATCGGTTGCTTCCACCTGCTCTTCCTCGTCCTCCTCCTCATGCAACATGAAAACCTGAACCTTTTGACAAGCGTGTCCCTTGGTGTATTTCTCATCGCAGTTAAAGCACAGCCCCTTCTCTCTCCGAGCCTGCATCTCCGGCCAAGTCAGCCTGGTCACTGTAGGGCGCACGGTCGGGGGTTGCTCCCGTCGACCCACCACGGGGGTTGAAGGTAGTTTGGTTGTCATCCGATTCCGCTGTCTGTTGTAACGTTCTTCCTGTATCCGAGCGATGCTGATGGCATGGCTCAGACTGCGCGACAAATATGCATGGACCTCGTCCCGCAAGTGGTCCTTCAGCCCGGAGATAAAACAACTCAGCAACGTCTGCTCGCCCCACGTAACGCGGTTTGCCAGCCTCTCGAACTCCGTCCTGTACTCTGTGACGGATCCCCGCTGCCGCAGTTTTTGAAGGGTCGCCTCTACGTCCTCATACTCTAGCGGCCCAAAGCGAGCCGAAAAGGCCTCCACGAATTCCGGCCACGGGGCGAAGTTGCGTCCTCGCAAAAACCACTGCGTCCATTGATATGCATCGTCTTCCAGATGGAAAGCCGCCAGTTGTACCCACTGAGCCTCGGGGATCTCCTGATATTTGAAAAACAACTCCGTCTTCTGGATCCATTCCAGAGAATCCCCTCCCCTGAACTTGGGGAAATTCATCCGAGTCCGCTTGGGTTGCATGTATGGTCGCTGATTAGGTCCTCCCCAACCTCCACCATCTGGCCCCATTACTCCAGGCTGCCCAAAGTCTCCTTGCATTCCTCCCTGGTTCCACCCGGGATTTCTTCCCGGTCCCATATTGGCCGGTCCGTATCCGCCATTATGAGCATTTGCGGGTTGAGGGGGAAAGAACCCCGTGGTGCCGCCGAGAGGGACCGCATTTGCTCCGTTCGGCCGAAACAGTCCAAATCCTTGGTGTTGTGGCCTCCATGGCTGTCCGAGCGCCGATCCTTGCCGCAGCAGCCCTCCTGGAGTCGGGAGAGGCGGTTCACACCCCCACGCTGTAGCAGATCCACCGCCGGTCCCCCAGCAGCCTCCTGCGCTGTCCGCCGTCCGTCCAGGAGGAGCGAAGCCCCCGCTGAAGCCACCGCAGCCCTCCGGTTGTCCGCCTGGAAGCACGCCGGGCCGGAGCGGCGCCGTTGTCGTGCGAGCGGCGTCGGGCGGAAATCCCGCGCCCGTTCCCGAGCCCGACGCCCCGTTCCCTTGGCTCCCGCATGTCGGGTTCCCTCCGTGTACCGCGTTTGTCGCCTCCGTGTCCGATCCGGCGCCATTCACGGTTTTCCCTTTCAGATTTTGCAAGAGGAGGGCTTTCAACTCCTCCATCTTCTCATCGAAGCGTTCCTCCAGTTGTTGTTGCGAGTTTTTGAGATTTGCGTCGATTGCCGCTACCGAATCCGTCAACGCCACATAGTTCTCCTCGATGGCGGCCAATCTCGCCGTCTCCGCCTCCGTACGAGTCACCATGGTCGCAGGAAGGAGGCTCTGATACCAAATGTTAGGCTAATGCTAGGCTTCTAAGCAAGAAGGAACTAGGAAAAGGAAAAAACGGCTAGGGTTTCAAGGAAGAAGAAGGAAAATACCTGAATGATAATTTTCATGCCTTGGAGAGGGGGGAAAGGGGTATTTATGGACCCCCTTTTCCCTAGGGCCGGCCGGCCCCAATGAGGGCTGAACCGGTGTGGTTCAGCCCTCCTTCCTCTTGTTGATTAATTGCGGGCTGAACCGGATGGTTCAGCCCGGTCTTTATCCGGCGCTCCTTTGGGTCTTCTGTTGTACTTGAATCCTCGGAACCGCAACTCGTTCGGGGCCATAACATCCTCCTATCCCATTTAAGCACCACTAGTCCCTATTTATACTTGAGGGTAGACTACTCGGACGGTTCATGAACCGACAAACATTTAATGACTCATTAATTATGATATTAAATGTGCAGCCGCCCGAGGTACACGAAGAGTCGGGCAGTGGGGGTTGAGAGAAGAGGCCGCACGTAACTGCGCTATGCCACCGAGGTCGATGTCGAAGAGATGAGTCCGCGCAGGCTCTAGGAGAAGCGCCCGCTGCGATCTCTGGGCCAGGTCTTCCAAGCTGCTCTGTGAGAGATTGCCTGCCAAATGCCCATGTCGGGGCTGCCTCAAGAGTGTCTGTGTCGAACACTGTCGCGCTCAAGCCACGGACCGTGGAATGTCCACGAACATCTAGAGTGACCCCCTGAAGAGCCCGTGAATACCAAGAATAGACTCCTAGCAAGTTGTGCCTGCTTGTTTATTGCTCGCCTCCGTTGTCGCAGGATTTGGGTTAACACTGATGCTAGGTTTTTTCTAACCTCCAAGGATTTTACAGCTCTGTTAAAGGAATTCCCGAGTTGCTAAGAAGTTAATCTTGTAGTATGTCGAAGAACGATCTGCCATTTGGGAATGCAAAGGAAGATGAGATGAATACTGTAAGATACTGTCAATATACTACCGGATACTCGTGAGTCGTCAATACGATCATTTTTAGTATAATACCACCTCATTTATAAATTATTCATCCATATCTTCTACCAACTCTATGCAAGTGAAACTCGGTTGCCTACTCTAAAACTCGATTTCCACGGCGCCATGCTAGTTTTTTTCTAAATCTGAAAGATTGTACAGCTCTGTTGAAGGATTTTTCGAGCAGAGAAGCATGTAGGGAGAACTAGATTAAAAACAAGAGGAGATCATCTTGTAAGCCGTAAACTAAACTAAACCAAGTAGTGTAATTGTGCAGTGAACATGTTATTGGGTTTTTTCCTACAATAATGTCAAAGCTACTATGACCATATTGAGATAAATCTGGCTGTATAAAGTCACATTGCAATCATATAAAAGCACATAAATCCTATATTTTGACAAATCTGGCCATATAATTTTTAGCGTAAACATAGAACACAACTTACAGAAACACACATAACTAATGCTGCACAAACAACATGCAAACTAAGCATTTCTACTTACACATTATCTTTTCTGGGAAGGTTTTTAGAATCTCTATTGCAAGCTTCGCCTGAATCTTTGACATTGCTTCTCTCATTTTTATGCTTCTCCCAAGATATTTCACCCTTCCCTAGTACAGTTTTCATATACATCATCACAAACACTCCACAATCATTTTCAGTTGATTGTGTTGGATAATCTTCAACATACAAGATCGACCACTCGTGCATGTTTTGAGGAAGGACTTCGCTAGCAGCTTGTTCAAAGAAATCAATCTGCGTAAGAAAAAAATTAGTATATAATAATTATTTGCGGTGAGTAGCATTAAGAAAAAATAAATACCACTTTTGGAAGTTTGTTGTAATTTGATAGCTTGCAAAGTGAATCATAATATTGCCAACACTTTTCTTTTATATTCCAACGAGCAAAGCCCAACGATTACCTAGATGTACGGGAATAAATATATAGTCAACGTACATCACTAAATTTGAGGTGATATGACTAACTAGGGCTTTTGGCTTATTGCGCTTTTCTTTAGATTATGCTATATAGTTTCAGTTAGTCTTGTACTTTGTCAAAAAAATGATTTAAGTTTTTTTAAAATCTGGTTGAGAACAGATACTATTGACATGATTAGGGGAAACATATAGGAATTGCTTAAACTTTCTAGGATTCATCGATTTTTGGAGGGTTAGTACAACATTGTAGCAATCTAAGTGTACGTCATTAATCCAGCCGCTTCCCAAAAGGTCATCAAAATGTGATCGATATAAACAAATATTGTCCTTTTGAATTACTATACTATTTCTGCATCAAAAGATTAAATAGTTAAATAATCTTTCATTAAAATTTAGTGCTATTTGTAGAAAAAGATGCAAGGAACCTTGTAAGCTGTATTTCTTGTATAAACAGTAAGTATGAATACACATATAGGAAGAGAGAAGGAGAAAAATCCCAAGACTAACAATGTGGGACTAAACTTAAGACAACCATGAGCTCATAAATGGGCCATAATTACAATGAGCTTTTACATAATTTTTCACTATCTTCTAACACTCCCCCGCAAGCTGGAGCATACAAATCGTAAGAACCAAGCTTGGATAGAAACTGCTGGTACAATGGCTGAGGTAAAGCAACGAAAAGATGTCAGCAACTTGCCCGGAAGCTGGAACATGTTCCAATTCAAGTTTCTTCAGTTGCACATTCTCCCGAACAAAGTGACAGCCATGCTCAATGTGTTTTGTTCGCTCATGGAGCACAAGATTCTTTGCAATATGTATAACTGCATGACTGTCACAGAACAGAGTAGCAGGTGAGGAGAGTTTGACACTCAAGTCACAAAGAAGGCTTTCTAACCAATTAAGTTTAGACACGACAATAACCATATCACGATACTCTGCTTCAGCAGAAGAGAAACAACAACCGATTGCTTCTTGCTGCACCATGTGATGAGATTTCCTCCAAAATAGGTACAAAAACAAGTGGTGGATCGTCGATCGTTAAGTGACCCCGCATAATCAACATCAGTGTACGCAACAAGGGATAAAGATGAAGATGACTTGTATACCAACCCTCATATCGGGTCAGCTTTCAAGTACCCGCGGATGCGTTCGATAGCCTGTAGATGAGATTGTTGAAACCGAAACTTCGGTCTTTTGTGGAGTTCACCCGTGGGGAAGGGGTGATCGCGCACCTACTTCTCTACTGCAAGCGAAACAACAGAGGAAGCAAAGAAGAACTGACCCAAGGGCTCGGCGGGAGGACCCCCCACACACCCAGAAGATCTTAGAGCGCTTCCCCTCCTTAGCCAGAGGCCGAGCTAAGGTATCATCAAAAAGCGCTTGAGATGAAGCAAGGGGGCACAAGAAGCATGCTTTCTGAGGTACCCCTTGGGTCCTATTTATAGATTTCTGAAAACGGCCTGCAAATAGCCAACTCCCGCTGTTCTGAACGGCTATGTGCAGTCCAGCGGGGGCAAAATAGTAAAAAATACCTCATAGACCTGGGCGAGCTGAGCAGCTCGGCCACCCCTGAAGATCCTGCTCGCATGCTGTCTGCCGAGCTCCATAAGGCGAGCGCGGGCTGGGCTACTATGCTCGCCCTTCGATCGGCCTTCATTAGTCGAGCTCAGCTTGACGAAACCCGGGCTTAGCTCGGCGAATGCCGAGCTCGGGGTCGACGAATGCCGAGCTCGGGGTCGACGAATGCCGAGTTTGGTCTTCAGATTTCCCTGCCGAGCTCGTTTGCTCTCTGGGCGATCTGAACCGGCCGATCTGGTTCCTGACGACCTCACTCGCCGGATACGAGGTTGTACATAATCCCCGCTCTTTTTGAGCTTGACAAAGCTCAAAAAGAAACATCCCACCCCAAGTGTTCGACGAGTGCTCGGCGAACCGGAGAGAATCTTCGGGTGGTGTCCACCTGTGGCTATATGTATACATCTGCATACCTGCTTGACTCTTGACATTCCCTTTGCTCTAGCCCTGCCGAGATGCCGATCCCAAAGGAGATCCAAGAGCAGCTCGCCCGGGTTCGCCAGACCTCGGCTGCTCGCGTGGCTGCCTTGACTGTGGTTCCACCCACCGTCCCGCAGGGTGGCTCGGCTGAACCCAACTCCGCAAAGAGGGTGAAGCCGTTTCCTCAAGCGGCCGAGCCCATTTATGATGACCTGAGGACCACCTTGGAGCATGGGACCGGCTCCTCCACTCTACCTGCCCTTGAGAAGGGCAAGAATATTGTTGACCTCTGCGATGGCCCGGACAGCCAGCTGGACGGCATGGAGGGCACCACGCCGCGGGACCCGACCCCGCGAGCCAAGACCGTACTTGGCGACTTGCGATTCAGAACTCCGGAGAATCGTCCCCGGGTCCCCCCCCCCCTTTGGGACCTTGGGGGTGGACTCGTAAAAGCCGAACTCGCCGGTTCGCGCCCCTTCCCCTCAGCGACCTGTCGTGATCATGGAGGCAGGTGTGGAGACCATCCCTATTCTGGGATTCGATCTCCTCTCACCGGGAACGCGCCGCCCAGGCCGCGGGAAGGACCTGAGATTCGTCCCTCCCTGCACCTTCTTGGAGATGCCGAGCTCGTCAGGTACGCTTGGCCTTGGATTACTGTCATGTGCTTTTCTGGGACACCTCCCCTTGCTGATATTTTTGCCTTCACAGCTCCCCCCCAGCCAATCCGTGGCCGAGGAGTCCTCGCGGACGGCCAACTATTCTCCCCTCCCTTCTCCGAGCTCGCTAGACTCTTATTTCAGCCCCGAGGTGGAGAGCGAAGAGCTGACGAGGAGGGGGGGATGAAGCTCTTCAAGAAGCTCGTGCGCGGGCTACGCGAGGTGCATGAAGTCAACGAGGCGCTAAAACGCGACTACGCGCGTCTCGCTGACGAGGTGCGAGGCGGCCAGGCTGGCGAGATGATGTCTCCTTCCCGGCTTCTAGATGAGATCGACGACGGCCTTTCGGTGGCGCAGAGGAATTCGGGGAGGATCCGCGAGCTTCTCCGCTCGCGGCAGTCTGGGGGACGGGGGATGCGAGGCCGGGGTAGATAGAAGGCGGCTCCCTTGCTGAGCCGACCGACACTCGCCTCCTGGTTCCCCTCTGCCCGCGCCCCCTGTTTTCTCATTTTTGCACTTAATTCCTGTAATGACTTCAAACATTCTTAGACTAGTGTCTGACATTCGAATAATAATAATGAGTATATTGCTTCGTATTTAACTCGGCCTCGGATGGGACACGCCAGAATTTGGCGAGCTGGGGCTGGTGAGCTCGATCTCGCCTGCTACGCGTCGGAATTTGGCGAGCTTGATATCGCCTGCTACACGCCGGAATTTGGCGAGCTGGGCCGATTGCACAGCTTGCCCATAGATTTCTTTTTCTATAAATAGCCCCCCCCTCATCAACCCCGTACCGCCGCCTTAACTGCTTGCTTGCTCTCTTTTTCCGTGCCCCTCCTTCGTACCCGCGCCCCACCCCCTTTTGCGAGCATGGGCAAAACCAACCCCGACCCCGATGGTCGCTCCAAATGCGCCCAGCACTTCAGGGACTACTGCTTCTTCGACGGGAACACGACAGAGACAGAGCTCGCTGAATTCAAAAGCGACCACGTTCCGCCCGGCTTCGAGGCGCGCCGACCGAAGGAAGGGGAGGCAGTCCATACTTTTTACGACGACGAGCTCGCCTTCCCTATCTCGCATTTCGAGGTGGGGTTACGCCTTCCCCTCTGGCCGAAAGTCCGCCAGATCTTGAAGTATTACGGCGTGGTACCCGCACAGCTCAACTCGAACGCCATCGCCATGATGGTGGCGTTCGCCTGCTACCTCCGCCGAGAGAGGATAGAATTCAACCTGACGGTGTTCAGGAAGCTCTTCTCTTACATGGCGACTCCGGATGGGGTCGCATATTTCGGGGGCTCGCTCATCAAGGTTTGCGAGATCGCGAAGAAACACCACAACTGGATGACCAAGATCGCCTTTATCAAGGGCAATCTCGGCAACATCCCCTACTCGCCCCAGCAGAAAGACGAGGATGTCTACCGCCCGCCGACCGTGTCCGACAACGATGCCGACCTCACAAGTTCTTCCTCCACAAGGACTTCGAGGTCGCCTTCCTGCGAAGGGGCCTCGACTCGCTCCGCCCCGTCCTGCCCGACGAAGGTATTGTCCTCTTCTCTGTTGCTCAGCTCGCCATATCTTCATGGAAGTTTTCTAAGTTATTTCATACAGGAGAGCGGCTAATCCCCGTGAACCCGCCGTTTGCGGACTCGGGGTTACATGCAGACCCTCGTGCTCGCGAGAAGGCAGCGGCGGCCTGCCGAGACGAGGCGGCTTTCTCCAAGGCCTCCTCCAGCAAGAGGCGGCCTGAGGATGCAGGACCGAGCCCGCCCCATCGCCAATAATTATCAAAAAAGATGAGGAGAGCCACAGTGGCTCCTCGGGCGAAACAACATCAACAACATCAACAAAGCCCCAAATACATGAGCTCGCCCGAGGTTATCCCCGATGCGTCGCCGGAGAGCCCGCTCAAGGAGATCACCAGCAAGGGGCAGGGGGTGGCGAGACCTCTGCTCCTCCCGCGGCGAAGAAGGTGGCCCGCGAGCCCGCCCTGCCGAATGAACACCCCCTCTTTAGCTTTGGGGGGAGGTGGAAGGACTCGGCTGGCGAGCCCATGGTCCAGTGGGATGCGCAGGCCCACCGGGTCTCCATCTCCACCCTCCACCCCTCCTGGGCTGACCGCGAGCTCTCCATCGGTCATGCATGTGCTCCGGGCTTCAGCCTCAATGGTCGCGAGAACGCCGATGCCTACAAGGCCATGACCCTGCGGCAGCTCAGCCATGAGGGGATGCAGGCCCACATGCGAGCCATGGAGCTCCACCACATGATGGTCCGCCACAGCCTAAGTTATCAAGGCGCGCGCCTAGGCTCGCCTGAGGCGCCGGGCGCACCGGGCGCACGGAGTAGCGCCCGAGACTGGGCGAGGCAGGCAAATTGGCCCAGGCGCGCCTCGGCGCGCCTCAGCGCGCGCCTTGGGAGCCTTTCAGACGCTAATTAGGCGCGCCTAGCCTAGAATCGGGCTGGGCCCGGTTTATTTTAACACTGTTAGCAGACTTTATATACCCCCTGGCCTCATTTTTCCGATTCACGCATCAGTAGCGGCTCCGGGTTAGGGTTGAAATTTCCGCTCCATTCGCCGCTCCGCTCCTGTCGTCGCTCCTCTTCCGTTCGCCGCTCTTCTTTGGTTCGCCGGACGCCGCCACTTTTGGTAACCTCTTCTCACTGCATTCCTTCTTCTTCTTGCATTTCTGGCTGTCATGTTTTTCGGCTACTCTCTTCTGTTCTAGCATAGACGCATAGTGAAAGCCCCCATTCAAGTGATTATTTTGGCTGCTCTCTTCTGTTCTAGCCTTCTAGCATATAGTCATAGTGGAAGCACAGTTCACTGTAACAGTGAATTGTGCTTCCAGTTCATTGTTTTACAGTGAACTGGGCTCCAGTTCACTGTAAAACAATGAACTGGGCAGCCCAGTTACAGTGAACTGGGCAGCCCAGTTCACTGTAAAATAGTGAATTGGGCAGCCCATTTCACTGTAAAACAGTGAACTGGGCAGCCCAGTTACAGTGAACTGGGCAGCCCAGTTACAGTGAACTGGGCAGCCCAGTTACAGTGAACTGGGCAGCCCAGTTACAGTGAACTGGGCAGCCCAGTTTCAGTGAACTGGGCAGCCCAGTTACAGTGAACTGGGCAGCCCAGTTTCAGTGAACTGGGCAGCCCAGTTACAGTGAACTGGGCAGCCCAGTTACAGTGAACTGGGCAGCCCAGTTACAGTGAACTGGGCTGCCCAGTTACAGTGAACTGGGCTGCCCAGTTACAGTGAACTGGGCTGCCCAGTTACAGTGAACTGGGCTGCCCAGTTACAGTGAACTGGGCTGCCCAGTTACAGTGAACTGGGCTGCCCAGTTACAGTGAACTGGGCTGCCCAGTTACAGTGAACTGGGCTGCCCAGTTACAGTGAACTGGGCTCCAGTTCACTTTTACAGTGAACTGGGAAGCTCCAGTTCACTGTAAAAGGTGAACTGAGCAGCCCAGTTCACTGTAAAACAGTGAACTGGGCTCCAGTTCACTGTAAAAGGTGAACTGGGCTCCAGTTCACTGTAAAACAGTGAACTGGGCAGCTCCAGTTTCTGTTAAAGGTGAACTGGGCTGCCCAGTTCACTGTAAAAGGTGAACTGGGCTGCCCAGTTCACTGTTTTACAGTGAATTGAACGCTACAGTTTTCATTAATTATCTTGTTCTATGTAATAATTTTTTTAAAATATTTTAATAGCTGGAAATGGACGCGAGTGGATCTGGTTCATCCAGTGTCCAATCTAGGATTGATCCTGGTTGGAAGTACGTGCGACAGACATCTGTCACTAATAAAAATGATTTAATTTGCATTTTCTATGAGAAAGTCATATATGGTGGAATTTATCGTGCGAAACAACATCTAGTGGGGGGATTTAAAAATACCAAATTCTGTCCCAAATGCCCACAGCATGTACGAACAAAAATTCAAGACTATATGCAAAAGAAAATGGTTGTAAGCATTACAGAAAAACCAGCATTCTCGGACTTTGCAGATGTAGATACCTTTGGAAGCGATGAGGATATGGATGACGTCGGTGCGAAGATTTATGGATGCGGTCCAAGCGGTGCCCATAAAAAGTCTAGGACTAAAGGACCGATGAATGTTTTTTTTGCATCTAATATTGAGAAAAAAATGAAAAAAAAAAGACCAACATCAGCAAATGAAGCAAACTTCAATCAACGAAGCATGTAAGAAGGAACTTAGAGAGAGCTTGCAAGCATATAGCTCAATGGATGTATGATGCAGCTATTCCTTTTAATGCGGTTACCTACCGTAGTTTTGCAGTGATGATAAAATCCATTGGCCAGTTTGGGGTTGGATTGAAACTACCTAGTTATCATGAAGTTTGTGTGCCTTTGTTGAATAATGAAGTAATTAAAATCCAGAAGATGATGAAGAACTATGAGGATGAGTGGTGGTTGTTTGGATGTTCTATCATGGCCGACGGATGGACAGATAAGAAACAGAGAACACTTATAAATTTTTTGGTAAATTCACCAAAAGGTACATTCTTCCTGAAATCTGTTGATGCATCTGATTACGCAAAGACTGGAGAGAGGATGTTTGAATTGCTTGATAGAGTAGTGGAACGTGTTGGAGAGGCTAATGTTGTTCAAGTTGTTACTGATAGTGCAAGTAATAATGTACTAGTAGGTAAATATATCACTAATCATTCTCTTTTAATATTTTTAAAATTTAATGTCGTATATTGAAATTAAATAACTGTGTTTATTATGAAATAGGAAAATTATTGGATGCAAAACAACCACATTTATATTGGACACCGTGTGCCGCTCATTGCATCAACTTAATGCTGGAGGATATTGAAAAGATGTCAAGCATTGATAGAATAATTAAAAGAGCAATGAACGTCAACAATTATATTTATGTTCGGCCTGGACTAGTCAACATGCTAAGTAGCTTCACAGGACAAGTGAAGCTTGTTAGACCTGCTGTTACTAGGTTTGCGACTTTATTTCTTTCTCTTCAGCGCATTCATAAACAGAGGACAAATCTAAGAAAGATGTTCACTTCACCAGAGTGGACATCAAGTAAGTGGGCAAAGGAAACATGAGGTAAGCAAGTACAAAGCATTATATACATGGTCTCTTTCTGGAGTACTATTGTGTACATTTTGAAAATTTTCGGACCTTTAGTTCGGGTACTAAGATTGGTAGATGGGGAGAAAAGACCGGCTATGAGTTATATCTATGAGGTTATGGATAGAGCAAAGGAGACAATCATGAACTCTTTCAATGGGAAAGAGAAAAAATATAAAGAAGTCTTTGCAATTGTTGACAAGAGATGGGAAAATCAGCTTCATCGACCATTGCATGCGGCGGCTCATTATTTTAATACAGAATTCTTCTATTCAAATCCTGAAATGACATTAGATGGAGAAATCATAAGGGGTTTATATCAAACAATGAAAAAGATCATTCCAAATCCTGAAATTCAAGATATAATTATGGATCAACTAAGTTTATATAGAAATGCTGAACGTTTATTTGGAATGCAATTTGCAGTTCGTCATAGAAAAACAAAGTTCTCAGGTTAGTTAATTAAATAATATTTCAAGTTTCAAACAAACAATTTATTTAATAAGAATGATTCATTAATTTCTTGATATTTATTTTTTGGGGCAGTTGAATGGTGGAAATCATATGGAGCTGATACTCCTGATTTGACTAAATTTACAGTAAAGGTTTTAAGTCTCACTTGCAGTTCATCTGGATGTGAACGCAACTGGAGTTTTTTTGAGCATGTATGAATTTTTTTGAACAAGTATGTAAATATTAATTTATATTATTATATGATTAATTATTTATTTGTTATGTTGCAGGTGCATAGCAAAAAAAGAAATCGACTGACACAACAACGTCTAAATGATTTAGTATTTGTAAAATACAATCGTGTCTTGCGTCAGCGATATGATTCACGTGATCGTATTGATCCGATCTCGCTGAAAGATATTGACGATAACAATGAATGACTGATGGGAAGAATGAAGGAAGATGAGGAGGTTGAGCAGGATGACAATATAGTTTTTGATGACGAATTTTTGACCTGGGGTGCAGTAGCAAGAGCCAGCGGAGTATAAGAAGAAATCTACTCCACGCACTTATATAAAGGGAAGATGGTAGCTTACAAGGGGAGCACATTTAAGAAGAAGGCACCTACTCCAACAATGCTTATAGATGATGCCGAGAATGAAGAAGAGACTGAGTTCAATGAAGAAGAAGAAAATTTTAGTGAAGAAAATGAAACTTTTATTGATTCAGATGATGAGTGATGGCGTGATCGCCGTGATATTATGTTATTTTCTTGCACATTAGTTTAAAGTATTTGACTTGGTAGCTTAGGTTTTGGTGCGAAAAATTGCAATGTTGATTTGGTAGATTATAATTGCTGACTTGATTGTTTTGTTTATGTTGTTATTTTTATTATGTTGCCTTTAAAAATGATCTCATTTTATTATGCTTGAATGTTTTATTCTAATACGTCATTTCTGTTTTATGGAGGTATTTGGTCATTCATTAACTGAGTGGAAGTCATGTTATATTGTTAATTCAAGAGAGTTTGATCCGGGGTGTTCAAAAGGTACAAAAATTTTTACCCTAAATTTATTTATCTCCGTCAACTTTATATTATATGTTGTAGTTTTTTATTTGATTTCTAGTTGCACTTTGTATACATCAATTATGACTCATGTACTTATATCACTTCTCACGTGTTTAGATAAAATATTGGAAAATATGAGTTCTTATACTAACTTGATATAAGAGAACTAACCCAATTCCAAAAGGGCTCTTATACTAACTTGATAGAAGAGAACTAACCCAATTCCAGCGATTTGGTCGCCCAATTCGTTGGAATGGAGCGATTTGGTCGCCCAATTCGCTCAATTCTAGCGAATTGAGCTCCCAATTTGCTCAATTTCCTTTTTCCCCAATTTTAGCGCCTCACGTGCCTCAGGCGCGCGCCTTGCGCCTAGGCTCCAGGGGCCCTTTGCGCCTTGGTGCGCCTTGTGCCTTTGATAACTTAGGCCGCAGCTTCAATCTCAGCAACCATCTCCAGAAGGCCGAGCAAGCGCGCGACGTCGCCAAGGATAAGGCCGTCGACCTGGCGAGGCAGCTCGACATTGCTGAAAATCTTCTCACCCAAGCCGCCGGCGGACTGGTGAGCATCGGACTGCCTCCTTTCCTTTTGACTTAGAAATTTCCGTCCTCATAAATATGTTTCTTTATTCCTCAGGATGCCGAGGCTGTCGGTGAGTTGCGGGCTCGCGTTGCCGGGCAGGAAGAGGAGATCGGCCAGCTGCGCGCCCGCCTTGCCGAGCTGGAGGGCGCGAACGTGAAGCTGAAGGAGGAGAACACGAGCCTCAGCCGCGAGGTCCGCCGCCAAGCGGAGATATTCTTCCCGGCTCGCGATGCCGACCCCACCCTCCAATACAAGAGGCCGAGGATCTTTGGCGAGGCCGACGTCGCCGAGAGGTTGCGGATCAACTCAATCCAGGCCGCCGAATGTACCCTTCAGATGATGAAGGATACAAGAGTGCTAGTGGAGGGGTGCGAAGAAATCTCAGCCCGGGACCTGATGTCGAGATTGTTCCCGACGACGCCGCCCAACGAAAAGGAAGATAGTCTCGACGCGCTATTCAGGAAGGGCTTCCAGGATTTTCCTGACGAAGGGGGGGGGGGGATCGCCAGTCCGGCGAGGGGGGCAAAGGCTGATGTATACATTTTTCCCCTTTTTGTTTTGTAATCTCGCCGAGGCGAGCTCATCCTGTAACCATCACTATTTAATGGAATACATTTTTGATTATGATCTTGTCTATTTTTTTTCTATCTTTTTTCTGGACTTTTCTGCTGCGCCCTGCTTGCCTGCGAGCCCTTCCCCCGACGACCTCGCGTAGATAGGTTTTTGCGAGTAGGATGGTTGCTAGGGCTCGTTCCTGAGAAAACACCTTGTGGGCTCACCGATTTTTAGATGATCCGGGGGTGGACTATCCGCCGCACTGGGCACACTACCCCCAACTCGCTCGCGAGATGCCCATGATTTTATCAATATAAGACCAAAATCGAAAAATTTCCCAAGTAATATTGAGAAGGGGTGAAGTGTCCTGCCAGAGCTCGCCTCCCTTCAGCGACATCTAAGGGCCCGGCTTGCCGCCCTTCTGCCGGGGCCGAGCAGAGCTTGGCGAGTCCTGACTCGTCTGTGCGAGATCTAAGGGTCCGGTTTTCCCCCTGTTTTTTGGAAAAAATGCCAAACTCCTTGGACACCATCTGAAGAGTATAAGACTATTCCCGAGTGACACCTGACCCTGCCAGCTAGGTGAGAGCTTGACAGCGAGATCTACTTGGGGTCCGGGTAGACACCATCGAGTGACTTCCAACCCTGCCAGCTAGGTGAGAGCCTGACAGCTGGATCTGGTCGGGGTCCAGGTAGACACCATCGAGTGACTTCCAGCCCTGCCAGCTAGGTGAGAGCCTGACAACGGGATCTGTTCGGGGTCCGGGTAGACACCATCGAGTGACTTCCAGCCCTGCCAGCTAGGTGAGAGCTTGACAGCTGGATCTGCTCGGGGTCCGGGTAGACACAATCGAGTGACTTCCAGCCTTGCCAGCTAGGTGAGAGCCTGACAGCGGGATCTGCTCGGGGTCCGGGTAGACACCATTGAGTGACTTCCAACCCTACCAGCTAGGAGAGAGCCTGACAACGGGATCTGCTCGGGGTCTGGGTAGACACCATCGAGTGACTTCCAGCCCTGCCAGCTAGGTGAGAGCCTGGCAGCGGGATTTGCTAGGGGTCCGGGTAGACAACATCGAGTGACTTCCAGCCCTGCCAGTTAGGTGAGAGCCTGACAACGGGATCTGCTCGGGGTCCAGGTAGATACCATCAAGTGACTTCCAGCCCTGCCAGCTAGGAGAGAGCCTGACAATAGGATCTGCTCGGGGTCCGGGTAGACACCATCGAGTGACTTCCAGCCCTGCCAGCTAGGTGAGAGCCTGACAGCGGGATCTGCTCGGGGTCCGGGTAGACACCATCGAGTGACTTCCAGCCCTGCCAGCTAGGTGAGAGCCTGGCAGCGGGATCTTCTCGGGGTCCGGGAAGACACCATCGAGTGACTTCCAGCCCTGCCAGCTAGGTGAGAGCCTGACAGCGGGATCTGCTCGGGGTCCGGGTAGACACCATCGAGTGACTTCCAGCCCTGCCAGCTAGGTGAGAGCCTGACAGCGGGATCTGCTCGGAGTACGTCAAATGAACACATTCTGTCGTACGAATTACTGCAGCAGAGTTGATACATCAAGAGATTTTATTAGGAACAAAACACGACTTACATGTCTCAAGGATAAAAACGCTTCAAGTCGTCACCGCTCCAGGTGAGACTTAGAGTCTCGCCCTCCACATTTCGGAGTCGATACCCTCCTGATCTCAATATTTCTTTTACAATGAACGGACCTTCCCAGCTGGGGTTGAGCTTCCCCACGGTTGCCGACCTTCCCGCTGCATCCACCTTTTTTAACACCAAGTCCCCCTCCGCAAACTGTTTGACTCTGACATGCTTGTCAAAGTACTTAGCTATTCTCCTCTTTACTTCTTCTTGTCGGATAGCGGAGAGGTCACACAGCTCCTCTACCATATCAAGGGAGAGCCGCAGTTCTTCCTCGTTCTCGGCCTACCATTCTTCCCTGCCTTCCCCGGCTGCGACAACTCAAAGCGTTTGAACTTCGAATTCCACGGGGAGAACTGCCTCGCACCCATGGGAGAGCTTGAAAGGAGTCTCTCCAGTAGCTGTGTTGGGGGTGGTTCTCGGGGCCCAGAGAACCGCGGGAAGTTGCTCCACCCAGCTCCCTTTTAGATTTTGTACTTTCTTCTTTAGGAGGTTTACAATGATTTTGTTGGCGGCCTCCACCCGTCCGTTGCTCCTGGGGCGGTGGACCGAGGCGAACCTGAGGTCAATCCCGAGCTGCTCGCAGAAACTAGTGAACTCCGCGTTGGTGAACTGAGGCCTGTTGTCCGTGACAATGGCTTGGGGCAGCCCATGGCGGCAGATGATCTCCCCCCAAACAAAGTTTTTTATGACCTGGGAGGTCACCTTGGCCAGTGCTTTCACCTCCATCCACTTGGAGAAATAATCAATCATCACCAGCAGGAACCTCCTCTGCCCACTGGCCTGGGGGAACGACCCGACCAAATCCATTCCCCAAATTGCAAAGGGCCAGGGGGATGTGATGCTTTTGAGGCGCTGAGCCGGCTGTGGCTGGAGGGGGGCAAACAGCTGACACTTGTGACACCTCCTCGTGAATTCCGCAGCATCGCGGCCCAGGGTTGGCCAAAAGTACCCTTGCCTAACGATCCTCCCTTTCACGGTCCGACTCCCGGAATGACTCCCACACTCCCCGGAGTGGACTTCTTCCAAGACTCTTTGCACTTCCCTCTCGGCCACGCAACGGGCCAGCATCCCCGAGAGAGTCTTCCTATACAGCTGCCCGTCCCGGAGGAGATAGTACGCCGACTTATACTTGAGCTTCTTCTTGTCCACCCCCTCCGGATACTCTCCTGTGGAGAGGAAAGTTGTGACCGAGTCCATCCACGAGGGGCACTGGTCTATCTCCATGAGCTCTCCCTCTTCAATGGAAGGTCGGAATATGTCGGTGATGGTGCCCCCCACCCGGGGGCCGTGTTTTGCCAACTGATCGACTTGCTCGTTTTCTTCTCAGGGTACGTGTCGGATGGAAAAAGTTTCTTATGCGCCAATGACCCCCTTCACTTTGGCTAAGTATAATCGTAGGGTAGACTCTCTTGCCTCAAACTTCCCGTTGATCTGGGAAGCCACCACCATGGAGTCAGTGAGGACCTCCACGTCCAACACCCCTAGCTCGCTGGCCAAGCGTAGCCCTGCTATCACGGCCTCGTACTCGGTCTGGTTGTTGGTGATGGGAAAGTGCACCACCACCGTTTGCTCAATTCTAGTTCCCTGGGGGCTCTCCAAGATCACCCCCGCCCCCAGGGAATGTCTCCCCGAAGCGCCATCCACTTTTACCTTTCATGGAGTCGGACGAGTGAGCTCTTCCTCCGCCACCTCGATAACGTAATCAACCAAGAAGTCGGCCATTACTTGGGCCTTGATCGAGAGGCGGGGGACGAAGGAGATGTCGAACTCGCTCAACTCCACCGACCACTTGGCCAACCTGCCTGAATGCTCCACCCCCTTGAAGATGTTGCGGAGGGGATGATTAGTCACCACTCGGATGGAGTGTGCCTGAAAGTAGGGCCGCAGCCTTCGGGCCGAGATGATCAGGGCGAAGGCCAGCTTCTCCAAAATTGGATATCGGAGCTCGGCCTTTCTCAGGACCCGGCTCACGTAGTATATGGGGAGCTGCCTCTTCCCCTCTTCACGCACCAGGACGGAGCTCAAAGCCTCCGCTTCGACCCCGAGATACAAAAGCAGATCCTCTCCCTCCTTCGGCCCTTGGAGTAACAGAGCCTGCGCCAATTGTACCTTAAGAGCTTGGAATGCCTCTTCGCACTCCTTGGTCCATTCGAATTTCTGACCTCCCCTCAGCGTTTTGAAGAAGGTGGAGCACTTCTCCCCGGCTCGGGAGAGAAACCTGCTCAACCCCGCCAACTTTCCCGTCAACCGTTGTACCTCCTTAGCATTCTGCGGCGGCCTTAGCTCCATGATAGCCTTGACCTTATCAGGATTTGGCTCAACCCCCGCGGGGGTGAGAAGATGCCACAGGAACTTCCCCCTGCTGTCCCCGAAGACACACTCCAGGGGGTTCAGCCGCATTTTGTACTTGCGCAGGGTGGCGAAGGTCTCTTCTAGGTCCTGGAGGTGAGAGTCCACATCTTGACTCTTGATCATGAGGTCATCCACGTACACCTCCAGGTTCCTCCCCTTTTGTTCTCGGAAGACCATGTCCATCATCTTTTGATAGGTCGCCCCTGCGTTCTTCAGCCCAAATGACATCATTTTGTAACAGTAGCACTCATCCCCCGTGATGAATGAGACGTCCTTAACGTCCGGGGGGTGCATCCTGATTTGATGATAACCTGAAAATGCATCTAAAAAGCTCATTACAGAAAAACCGACGGCTGAGTCAACCAGCGCGTCGATCCGAGGCAAGGGATAACAGTCCTTAAGACAAAATTTATTAAGCAAGTAAAAATCGACACACATACGCCACCGACCGTCTCCTTTTTTAACCATGAATACATTGGAGACCCAGCCGGGGTATTGGATTTCGGATATGAAGCCGGCCTTGAGAAGCTTTGCCACCTCCTCCCGGATGGGCTCGGCCAGCTTGTCTGCGGTGGACCTTTTCTTCTGCTGGACGGGGCGTGCTCCCGGGTCCAAGTTGAGACGGTGGCAAGCCACATCCGCGTCAACCCCCGACATCTCCGCGGCGCTCCATGCGAAGATGTCCACGTTCTTCTGGATGCACGCCAGCATCCTGCCTTGAGCCTCCGGGGTCAGCCCTCCGCTGACGCGGACCTTCTCCACCCTGCCTCCAAGGGTGAGGACCTCCAGCTCCTCCACCTCTTCCGCAGCCTCCAGCCTGGACTGCTTTCCCCATTCTTCGACATCCCTCTCCTCTGGGACGAGTGCCTCCGCCTCCACCTCTTCCTCTACGGCCATCGCCTCGGCCGACTCCTCCCGCTCTCCTCCTGCCATCTCAACCTCGGTGCAGTTCTCCACCTCCATCTCCTCCCTGCCAGCTTCCCGCTCCGCCTACTCCATCCTTCGCCCCATCTCCTCGGCTCCCTCCTGCCAGAAGATGGAGTTCACGGCGGTGACATAGCACTCCCGCGCCACTTTAGGGTCCCCCCTGACCCGGACCTGGATCCCCCCGGCATTGAACTTCAAGCATTGATGGAACGACGAGGGGACGCAGCGGAAGGAGCTGATGAGGGGCCTCCCGAAGATAGCGCTGTAGCTGCTGGGGGCGTCCACGATAATAAACCTGCAGTTCTGGGACTGCCCCCCTAGGGTAACATGGAGCCCCACTCCTCCTTCTACCTCCTTCCTCTCCCCCGAAAATCCAAACAAGGGCCCATCCGAGGCCAACACCCTCTTCGCCTCCACCTTCATCGCGTCAAACGCCTTCTTAAAGACGACGTTGACGAAGCTTCCGTTGTCGACGAGGATCCGGGAGACGATAAAATTTTCGATGGCCGTCTGGATAACCAGCGCATCGCAAAATGGATCCTCATGATCTGGCATATCGCTCCTTGAGAAGGTAATCATCTCTTCTGGGGGCGGGGTTTGGGATGTGGAGCCAACGCTCCGGCGATACATAGTATGGAGGCTCACCCTCCGTGAGGCCTCTACCCCTACCCCCCATGGATCACTCTGATCCCTCCTCGGGTCCCGACGTCCACCCGGTCTTCACAACGATCCTCCTCCGCCCGAGGCAGGACCTCCTCGATCCTCACCTCCTGACGCCCCTGTTGCTGTTGCTGCTCCCTGTTTCCCCTCATTTCGAGGAACTCCGGGCACGTGGCTGTGGCGTGCCCTTCCTCTTGATGGAAGTCATAGTAGGGCAACTCCACCCTTACTTCTCTTCTCCTCCTCCTTGCTACTCTCCTCCTCTCCCCTATGGCTATGACCATAGCCTGTTCTTGATCGGGGAGTGGAGGCCTCTGCACCTGCCTCCAACCCGAGGGTGGAATTGATCCTGGCCCCCTTAATGGCGGTCCCTCCCTTGGTATCCTCTTCATGGCCCTTGGTCTTGCCACTCGGGCCTCCAGTCCAACCGACGGTCCGGCTCCTGACGCCCCCACCTGGGCTGTTGCTGCCCCTGGAGATGCCTCTGCTCCCTCTGTCGGGGCTCGACTCTCCTTTCCTCCTGCCCCCTTCCGCCTCTTGGCTCCTTCTCTTCCTCTGTGGCCCACCTGGCCAGCTTCCGGGTAAACTCCATATTCGACGCCTCCCCGTTGACTTCTCTCGCCGCCCTCTCCATCAGCTCATCGTAGGAGAGGGGCGACACTCTCTTCAGCTCCATCCTGAAGAATCCCTGTTGCAGCCCCAGGGTGAAGGCCATCATCAGACTATGACCTGACATCTCCTGGACTTGGGTGACCTCCTCCTGGAACCGGTCTACGTAGTTCCCCAGCATCTCATTCACTCCCTGCTTGATGTGGAATAGGGACTCTGACTCCTTCCTCCTCTTCGATGTAGTGAACCTCAACATGAACCCCCGACGCAGGTCCTCGAAGCAGTAGATGGAGCTGACCGGCAGCTGGTGAAACCACTCCCTCGTCTTCTCCTTGAGGGTAATAGCGAAGAGTCGGCACTTGAAGCCATCCGACATCTGCCGGATCGAGACCACGTCCTCAAACCACTGGACGTGTTGGACCGGGTCTCCCTTCCCGGTGTAGTAGGACATCTCGGGTTCCCTGAACCCCTCTGGAACTGGAGCAGAGGTGACCAACTCGCTGAAGGGGCTGCCTCCCCCTGCTGGGCGAGCTGGCGCGTCTCGCGGGCCCAGCTCGGCCATCCGGCCTCCGCCTGCTGAGCCGGGGAAGAGCACGCTCCCGGGGAGCTCGCACCCTCGGCCCTCCTCAGCCACCTCCTTCCCAGCTCGCCTGCCGGGGCGTCCTCGCCCAGAGACGGGGCGGCTGCGATCTGGGCAGCTGAAGTCCAGCACTCAGCCCGCGCGCCGAGTGCGAACTTGACGAGGCCCAGCACCTCGTTCCTGAAATCTTCGAACATCCCCACCGTGGCCAGAGGTGGGGGGGGGGCGGCTAGTCCGCCCTGTCAGATCCTTGCCCTCCTGTCATCGAGCTCGCTGAAGATTTTCTATGCTGACCAGTCTCCACGCTCACCGCACCAAAATGTTGAAATCGAAACTTCGGTCTCTTGTGGAGTTCAGCCTTGGGGAAGGGGTGATCGCGCACCTACTTCTCTCCTGCAAGCGAAACAACAGAGGAAGCAAAGAAGAACTGACCCAAGGGCTCGGCGGAAGGACCCACCACACACCCGGAAGATCTTAAAGCGCTTCCCCTCCTTAGCTAGAGGCCGAGCTAAGGTATCCTTTGAAAGCGCTTGAGATGGAGCAACGGGGCACAAGAAGCATGCTTTCTGAGGTACCCCTTGGGTCCTATTTATAGATTTCTGAAAACGGCCTGCAAATAGCCAACTTCCGCTGTTCTGAACGGCTATGTGCAGTCCAACGAGGGCAAAATAGTAAAAAATACCTCATAGAGCTGGGCGAGCTGAGCAGCTCGGCCACCCCTGAAAATCCTGCTCGCCTGCTGTCTGCCGAGCTACATAGGGCGAGTGCGAGCTGGGCTACTATGCTCGCCCTTCGATCGACCTTCATTATTCGAGCTCAGCTTGATGAAACCCGGGCTTAGCTCGGCGAATGCCGAGCTCGGGGTCGACGAATGCCGAGCTCGGGCTTCAGATTTCCCTGCCGAGCTCGCCTGCTGTCTGGGCGATTTGAACCAGCCGGTCTGGTTCCTGGCGACCTCACTCGCCGGATACGGGGTTGTACATAATCCCCGCTCTTGGTGAATGCATAAAGTGACTTACTACTCCAACAACAAATGAGATATCGGGCTTGGTGACAGTTAGGTATATTAGTTTTCCTACAAGACACTGATAATATTCAGGATTTGTAAGTAGAGAATCTGATTCGGTTCAATGGGCACTCAGCTTGTGGTTGACATCCATAAGTGTTTCTGCGAGTTTACATTCGGAATAGCCAGCATCCTGAAAAAGGTCAAGACAATATTTCCGTTGAGATAACACCAGACCATCAGGTCTTCGAGCAACCTCAAGTCCAAGGAAGTACCGAAGGTTTCCCAGATTTTTTGTTTGAAAGACAGAGTTTAAGTGTTGTTTGATCTGTTGTATCCCGGTAGAGTCATCGCCAGTTATCAGAATATCATCCACATAGACTAGGAGAATTACCGTTCCTGTTGTTCAATGACGTGTAAAAAGAGAGAAGTCAACAGAGCTTCGCTGAAAACCAATATCACGAACAACCTTGCTAAATTTTTTAAACCAACGCTCGAGTGGACTGTTTGAGACCATAGATAACTTTCCGCAGTCGGCCCACCTTAGACTCCCCCGTGGTCTCAAACCTTGGAGGTTGGTTCATGTAGAACGTCTCTTGGAGATCACCATTAAGAAAGACATTTTTAATGTCCAGTTGATGTAGTGGCCAGCAATGGTGAACAACAAGAGAGATAAGAGCCCAAACAGAATTTAGCTTGGCGACCTGGGAGAAAGTCTCCTCACAGTCCAAGCTTTATTGCTGAGTGAACCCACGAGGCACAATACGGGATTTAAGGCGATCGATAGTCCCATCCGGAGCATGTTTAATGACAAAGATCCATTTACAGCTAACACATGACTGAGCAGACGAAAGTACCAAATCCCAAGTATGATTAACCCAAAGGGCTGACATCTCAGCTTCCATGGGCGCACGCCACCCAGGGTATTGAAGAGCCTCCTGCACAGTGTTAGGTAGAGAAGTAGAGGAAAGAGCAAGAGCAAATTTTCGCAAAGGAGGAGAGTGCCGATGTAGGGAAATATAGTTGGTCATAGGATGAGCCGTTGAGGCGGGGGCAGGGTCAGCTGGCCTCGAGATCGTACTAGTAGACAGTAGCAGTGGCTGGGCTCCGGAGTTCGGAGTACGGCGAGTGTAGACATGGATGAGAGGAGGTTTGGTTGCTGGCAGATTGGTTGATGGTGGTGTGGGAGCAGGTGGTTCCACATGGGGCGTTGGAAGAAGAGGAGGTAAAGAAGTCGTGACCGGAATAGCAGGACGAGACACATGTTGTCCACAAGAAGGTATCGAAGTGGAGGACAGAAAGGGTTGGTCTTCCAGAAAAGTAACAACAGCAGACACAACTACTTTCCGGTCGATAGGAGAGTAACACACATACTCTTTTTGAGTCCAAGAGTACCCTACGAACATACACTTGGTTGCACGGGGGACAAATTTGTCTGTAGATGGACCAAGGTTATGAACATAGCAAACACATCCGAACACCAGAGGTGGAAGAGGAAACAAAGATTGAGAAAGAAATGAGAGGCTAAATAGAGTGTCGAAGTTGAGAACAGAGGAAAGTAGACGATTGATGAGATGACAGACAGTCGACACTGCAAAGTTCCAGTATTCGATGAGTACCTTCATCTGGAGCATTAAGGAGCGGACAACGTCAAGGAGATGTCGATTTTTCCGCTCCACAACACCATTTTGCTGAGGAGTGTAAGCACAAGATGTTTGATGAATAATGCCAAATTATGCACAAAGAGCGGCGAACGATCGGCTCGTATATTCCCGCGCATTATCAGTACGGATAATTTTAAGCAGGGAAGAGAACTAAGTTCGAAGTTCAGTAACGAACGTTCGGAATATAGAGGTGAGTTTGGTACGATCCCGTAGTAAATAGAGTCATGTTAGACGAGAGTAATTGTCAATAAAGATAACAAAGTAGCGATACCCAAATACACTAGGGACTTTATAAGGGCCCCAAATATCAGAATGGACAATGGATAAAAGAGTACTACTCCAATTACAGACATGACTAAAGGAGACTCGATGGTGTTTACCAAATATACATGACTCACATGAAAACTCATGCAAAGAGACATCCGGAAGAGCTTGCTTCAGAATCTGGAGGGGAGCATGTCCAAGCCGACGATGTCACTCAATTGAGGATACGACAGAAAGGGTAGAAGGAAGGACATCAAGAAGATAGAGCCCATGAGACAACCGTCCACTACCAATAATATTCTGCATTCGCCGATCCTGCACAACAAAAGAAGATGGTGAGAATGTAACATGACAATCAAGGTCTTGAGTAAGTCGGTTAATAAAAAGCAAGTTGAACGGGGAGCCCAGAACATGAAGAACTGAGGTTAAGGAGAGTGTGGGTATGAGTTGGATATCAACAACTCTTGAGACAGGTGTGGAGTCACCATTGACAACAGTAAAGAACTTGGGATGAGGAGCAACCAAGTATTGCAGCGGCTTCTGGCAAGTAATGTGGTGTGTGGCACCAGAGTCCACAATCTAGTGGGAGCTTCGAGATAGATAGGTTATACCTTCATTTGCAATGGATGCCACGAAGCCCGAGGAGCGGGCAATTACCCCTTGGAGTTGTTGGAGCTGGGTGCGGATAACATAAATATCTGACTGAGCATTTGAAGAAGTCGAAGGAGTAGGCAAGGACGAAGACTCAACTTTTGTAGAAGCAGCAAGGTGGGGTGGCAAACCATGCTTACAATAGCAGGTAGCCTCCAAATGATTCTCCCGACCGCAGAAAGTGCATTTAAGGGGGAGGGGGGCTTCTAGTACGTACTCGTCCCCGAGACGAATGACGACCCTCACGGGTCGAAGTACCACGAGTGGAGGGATGTGATGAAGGTAACTGGAGCAGAGCTGGAGCGGGAGGCAGAGGAGCCTCTGGTGGTGGAGTGACCTTCAGAAACATGGAGAAAACATCAGAGAGAGAGGGAGTAGCGGCAGAGGAGAGTATCTGAGCTCGAACACTGTGCAAATGCAGAGGAACCCTTGCCATCATCATGGCAATCCCGACAGCTTCTTTCTGTGCCTGTTGGACAACCAAATCAGTAGTAGGCGGCTGGTGTTGTATCCATGCCTCAACAAGAGTCTTGGCCTTGACAACGAAGGAAGTCATATCGCCAAGTATCCCGAGATCAAGGGATTGAAGATCAGTGATGATGTCGAACAAATACTGGAGGCTGTTTTGGCCAGAATAGGAGTGGAGTTCCTCCCACATGTACTTAGAGTATGGCTCAGTATCCATGGAGTTGAGGAGCCAGGATTGTACACGACCGTCATCACGAAGCCACTCGTCAGTTGGAACGGTAGGAGTACCCCGGGTCAAGTGATGGAGCAGGCCTTTGGTCTGGAGCACACGACGAACTGAATGGACCCATTCTACAAAGTTCATTTTTACAGAGAGAGATATAGTGGTTATCCTGAGTTCATCTCGAGGCTCCATAGTAGAGGAAGTAGCTCGAGATGGTAGAGATGAAGTACCAGTGGACTCGCCGGAAGTAGTGGCTGAATCCATGAAGCTGCAACGGACAGAGAGCAGTAGCAAAGGGAAAACACGACAGTCTGAACTAGCCGCATGGTCTCGGACAGCAGCCGAGGGAAGCCCGCCGCGGAGGAACGCGGAGTGGAGCAGAAAATAGGTCGCACGGTCTCGGTGATACAACACCAGCGACAAGTGGCCACGACCAAGATGCAAAGCCTACAACGGGTTGAGAGGCCACAGCGAGCGGAGTGGCCGCAACGGATTGAGAGGCCGTAGCGGGTTGAGAGGGCGCAACGGGTTGAGAGGCCGCAACGACTAATTGAGAGACCGCAGCGAGCTGAGGGGGCGCAGCTGGTTGAGAGGCCGCAACGGCTAAGGGAGAGAACCCGCAGCTGGAAGAAACCGGGTGAAGAGGAAGCGAAGCCGCACGGTCTCGGTGTGGTCACACCAGCGGTAAGAGACTGAGACCAAGGTGCAGAACCCCAACGGGTAGAGAAGCCGCAGATTGAAGAGAGGGAAAACTGCAGCGACTTGAGCATGAGGAGCCGCAATGACTTAAAATAGGGAAACCTCACGGTCTCGGCGAGAATACCAGCGTCACAGAAAGGTGTCACGACCAAGATGCGGTGGGCGCAGCAGGACGGAAAGCCGCATCGAGAAGAAGAGGAAGAGGACGCCCGCAAGATACAATCAGCGGGTAGGGAGGCAGCGGTTAGGGAAGAGCCCGCAGCGGGTAGCGAGAACAACTGGCAGCGGGTGGCGAGATCAACTTGCAACAGGAAGGGAAACAACGGGTAGGGTTGCAGCGGGTAGACAAGTAGCGGGAAGGGACCGCAGAGCAGACCGCAAGAAGATCGAAGGAGACCGCCCAGTCAGGGAAAAAGAGGGCCCACAAGCCGAGAGGTCTGTAAAAGGGAGTGAGGGGAGGGAAAGGGAAAACAAGAGAGAGCAAGAGGAGCGGAAAGAGAAACAAACCGCACGGGAAGCCGCGGTTTGAGACCAGAAGAGGCCTCCCGGTTGAGCAGAAGAACCTAGCGGACAGAAACTGACAGGTTGGACTGTTCCCTCTGATACCATGTAGAAAAAGATGCAAGGAACCTTGTAGGTTGTATTTCTTGTATAAACAGTAAGTATGAATACACATATATAAGAAGAGAGGAGGAGAAAAATCCCAAGACTAACAATGTGGGACTAAACCTAAGACAACCATGGGCTCATAAATGGGCCACAATTACAATGAGCTTTTACATAATTTTTCACTATCTTCTAACACTATCCAATATAAATAAAAGTACCATAAACAGTGAAAACTTGTTCAGAAACTATGAAAAACATGGTCTATGATCACCCGCTTGCTTTTTGGCTATGCGTTTTCTTCTAGAATATTCTATTTGAGAGGATGATGAAGCAAATTTAGAATTTTTCTTTTGATCACGATGACGTTTAATAGATTTAATCAAACTTCTATCACTCTCCACCTTATTGGAAGGACGATCAACAACTGCTAAAGCAGATGAATTATCTTCTCAGGGGTCAGACACATCTCCTACATTTGATGGTGCTCTTGGTGTAGAAGGATGGGAGCCAGTTGGTTCCTCAAATGTAGGTGATAATATAGGTAATGAAGGGAGATTGCATTTTTCTAAGATTGCGACGGTTAATGCATCTATCCTAGTATCAATATGAGTATGTAATTTATTTATCTCTTGTAATATAAAATCTTTAGTTATTGGGACTGTACAACTAGCTTTAGAGCTAGTTGATCCATTATGCTTGTCACGTTTCCGCCTCTCTTCCCCTCTTCCTTCATAGAACTCTTTCCTTCCACCTTCCCCTCTGTTTTACATTATTCTTTCTTATTTGTCTTCCTTATCAACCCTCTGATCTCCTCCGTCCTCTTTTTTATGCTTTTTTCCTATTTTTTCATAAAAGCTTCAAACTTTCTTTTAATGTATTTCTTAAATTTCTCTTCGTTTTCCTCCCCATTTTTGATTCTTCATCCTCCATATCCTCTTTCTTAGGACACGATTCTTCAAAATCACTATCCTCGACACTTCAACTCCTAATAATCTCTCCTCAGTTGGAAATATGATCTCAAAAAACGGATTCACCCGTACATTTATTTAAGAGTCATGTAATATGATTGGAAAGAATGTAATGTAATCAATCTATTCATATTTATTAGAAAGTATATCATACTCTCCCACAAATTTGTAACTTTGAATGCAATTTTGAATAAAATTTGCTACTAAAACTAAAATTAGCAGACCATCGACAAAGTCGGGGCCTCGTTAAGTCGTCAACAAACGTTTGAAAGGTGGTCAAATCATAAACCACACTTGCAATTATGACGTTTGAAAGGTGGTCAACTTAAAATGAAAAAATTATTGAAAGAAGTAATAGTAAAATTAATTTGTGACTTACCAACAGTAGCACTGAGCAACTTTTCACATAATCCAAACTCTCGTTGTCTTTATTTTTTGAGGCTGCACTACTTAGTGCCCAGAATTCTGAGTGCAAAAATTTATACACTGCTTCTGGCTAATTATACTTCTTGAACTCTACCAACTCTCCGAAGGTATGTAGACAACTGGGCATCTTTATAATCTTTGTGAGAAACGGTCAAATAAAGATAATTTTATTGCTCCAAAAAGATAAATAATACAAAAGATATGTCACCCTTATTTATAGAAGACGAGGGAGAGAGAAAAATACAAAAAACAATGTGTGACTATTTACAAGTCGAGCGGGCCTTGCGGTTTGATGACGTCAAACCGCAAGGCTATAGAATGAGACTAATGTGATCACAGTCCTGGGATGTCACCGAACTGCAACAGAGGAAAGCCGCCAGACCGTAACTGTCGGTTGCCACCAGTCCGCAGCTGCGGGTTGCCACCAGACCACAACCTCGGGTTGCCACCAGATCGCAGCTGCAGGTTGCCTTCCGGACTGCAACTCGAGTAGCCAAACCTTTTGGACAGTACTGTGGAACACTGGTCGACAACAACGGTTTGCCAAACCGCCAAGGCTGCACTGCGAATTTGCTAAACCGCCAGACTTGACCGCTACCTATGTCTACACCGCCAGACCGCCAGACCGCCAGACCGCCAGACCGCCAGACCGCCAGACCGCCAGAGCGCCAGACCGCCAGACCGCCAGACCGCCAGACCGCCAAGCTCTCTGTCCACCAAGCCAGACCGCCAGACCTCCAGACCAACAGACCGCCAAGACCAGTCTGACAAACCGCCAGGCTCTAACACCCCCCTCAAGCTGGAGCATATATGTCAGTCATGCCCAGCTTGCTACAAACGTCTGAAAGAGAAGCGAAAACTAGTTTTGTAAAGATGTCTGCCAGTTCTTTGTCAGAAATGACAAATATAGTGTAGATTTGATTCTTCAATATTTTTTCTCTAATGAAATGACAGTCAACTTCAATGTGATGCTTTCATGAAAAACTGGATTCTTGGATATGTAAATAACGGTTTTGTTATCACATAACATATGAAAAAGATGATCATAGACTTTCCCCAAATCAAACTCAAGTGCTCGTAACCATTTTAACTCGCAATTTGTTGAAGTCATGCTCCTGTACTCAGCTTCAGCACTTAACCTGGAAACCACAAACTTCTTTTTGCTTTTCCATCTTACAAGATTTCCTCCTATAAAGGTACAAAAATCCGATGTAGACTTTCTATCTTCTTTGTTATCAGCATAACTGACATCAGAATACGCTTCAATATTCAAATGATTATGTTTTTGAAACAATAACCCATTTCCTGGAGACCTCTTCACAAATTTCAGAATTTTCATGGCTGAATGAAAATGACATTTTCTGGGAGTTTGCATGAGCTGACTGACCTTTCCCACAGCATAACAAACATCTGGTCTGGTAACAGTCAGATAGATGAGCTTTGCCACTAGTCGCATGTACATAGTACTATCTGGAAGAAGAGGAGAATTCTCAGTCCAACTCTTGCCATCATCAACGATCATTGGACAACGAGCAGGTCTCGCCCCAAGAAGAACAGTTTCTTTTAAGAGATCTAGAGCATATTTCCTCTGTGAAAACACTACAGAGTTTTGTTTTCGTAAGATCTCAATTCGCAGAAAGTACTTAGAGTTCTCATATCCTTTGTAACAAAATATTGCCGAAGGTGTCTTTTTGTCTGATCAATTCCCTCATTATCACCAGTAAAGAGGATGTCATCCACGTAGATAGCAAGAACGACGAGGACTTTAGTAGTCTTGTGTATGAAAAAAGAATGATCAGCAAAACTCCGAGTGAATCCAATAAGAGAGACAACTTTACTGAACTTGTCGAACCAAGCCCGCGGACTCTGTTTGAGGCCGTAAATCGCCTTCCATAGTTTGGATACCTGAGACTCCCCCTGAGCAACATACCCAGGAGGTTGCTCCATATATACCACCTCTTGCAGATCACCATATAAGAAGACATTCTTCACATCTAGATAAGACATCTCAACCTTTGTTAACCGTTATAGAGAAAAGAATGTGAATCATGCTGATACGAGCAACTGGGGAGAAAGTATCAAAGAAGTCCACACAATATGTCTAAGTAAAGCATTTGACAACAAGTCTAGCCTTATATCGGTCAATAGTGCGATCCGGATGAAACTTGATGACAAAAACCCACCGACAACCAACTACATCCACACTTAAAAGAGTAGGAACAAAAGTCCAAGTACCCCTCTCGGTTGAGGTCTTCATCTCTTCATCCATAGCAGCTTTCCAATGAGAAATGACAATTCCCTTTTGATATGTCGTCAGGGTGACATTAGTAGAGATAACAAGAGCAAAACGCTTTCCAACCGGGGAAAGACGAGCATATGAGACAACATTCATCAATGAAATGCTTAGTGCACGTCTGAACGCCCTTTCGTAAGGCAATGGGAAGATCAAAATCTGTCTTGTCTTCAGTAGCAGATCCACCTTCTGGAGACTCGACGGGCTCGAGAAATGACAGGGATGGCTCCAAAGGCAAAGAAGCAATATCGAGAGAAAGAGACAGTGTAACAGAAATAAATGTGGAAAGAAGTGACTCAGGCAGAGGTGCCAGGACAATAAGTATAGAAGAGGAAGCATCAGATGACAAGAGAGAAGAAGCGAGAGAAAAATATGTCGTATATTCAAAGAACGAGGCAAAGAGCATCAGCTGAAATATACTGTTTGCAGAGAAGAACATCAAATCAACGATACCCTTTCTGAGTCAGACAATAACCAAGAAATATGTACTTAACAGAACGAACATAAAGTTTATCACAACCAGGAGAAGGTATGTGGACAAACTCCGTACAACCAAAAACTCGTAGAGGTAAAGGAAATGACATGGATCCTGGATACAAAATGAAGAATGGTGTTTTGCCTTGAAAAACCGATGAGGGAATACGGTTGATGATGCAACGTGAGAGGAGCACAACATAACCCCAATACGACCGAGGAACATGCATTTGTAGGAGAAAGCTATAAGCAATATTCAGGAGATGACGATTTTTGCGTTCAACAATGCCATTATGTTGAGAAGTATAGGGGCATGTAGTTTTTGATGAAGTAAACCATGACTTGTGCAAAAATCTGAAAACCAACGACTATGATACTCTTTGACATTATTAGTACGAATAACTTTAATAGGCACATTAAACTGTGTGCAGATCTCATTATAAAAGGTAGTGAACACATAGTAAAGTTTAGAATGTTCTTTTAAGAGGTAGAGCCAAGTACACCTCGAGAAATCATCAATGAATATAACAAAATACAAGCTACCTCTACCAACAGTGCCAGTAGGAGAGGGAATCTAGATATCAAAGTGAACTTGTTCAAAAGGAGGCGAAGAACTACGTCCTTGCCTTGCTGAAAAGGAAGAGCGGTGGTGTTTGCTAAGCTATCAGACTTCACAATTCAGAGAGGATTTCCCTTGAGGTAGATCTGAGAGAAGTTGGTAGATAAGGCTAAAAGGGGGATGACCAAGACGAAGATGTCACTGCAAAAGAGAAGTAAAAACAGAAAGAGCAATGACATTGTCATGAAAGAAGAGGCTACCACTCGTATTCCGAGCAACAATCATGTCCTTGGAGACAGTATCCCAAAAAGAACAAGTACGAGAAGTAAAAGTAACTGTGCAGTTTAATTGTTTGTAGAGAGCATGAACACAAAGTAAATAGCACGGAAAAATGGGAATATAGAGAGTGTCCTCAACCCGCAAAAATGAAGTGAGTTGCACAGTACCACTACCACACACAGGAGATGAATTACCATCTGCAATAATGACTAGAGATACCTGATTATGCTTGTTCAAGAAGGAGAACAAACGGGAATTGTCGGTCATATGACAAGTGACTCCAGAGTCAATAAGCCACTTATCCTCAGTGGCCAAATGAGCACTTCCTGAACAGGAGACAAGAAAAGTCAACCTCTTGGAGAGAGATAAAGAAGAACCCTCCATAGAAAGAGAGAAAAGCAGACAAAGAAACCTCTAACCGCACGGTTAGAGAGGAAGACCACAAAAAGGGCGAACTGAGAAAGTCGCGCAAACAAAGCGGTTTAGAAGAAACCGCAAACAGAGACCACAAGGGATCTAGGCTCAGGAAGTGCGAACAACAAAGAGAGAAGAAGCCCGTGGCAAGCGAAAGAAAGCCGACAGAAAAAACCTAACCACACGGTTAGAATGAGAAGCCGAAAAAGAACTGTTAGACTATACTTATGTTATTTAATTTTTTCTCCTTGTAATCTCTCTATATATAGAGGCTCCTTAGTGTAATGAAGATGAATTTCGGGTTCACGATTCACGGTTCAACATGGTATCAGAGGATCGCGTGTTCCGCTAACCCTAATCCTTCGCAGCCCGCGACGTTCCGCAGCCCGCGCCTCTTCGCAGCCTCGCTCGCCGCTCGCCGCTCGCCCGACCCCTCCGCAGCCCGCGGCTTCGCAGCCCGCCGCGCGTCGGTCGCCCGCCTCATCCGCAGCCCGCCACAGCCTGCGGCCTCCTATTTCGCCATTTTTTTCTCCCGCCCCTTCTCCTGCCTCTTCTGGCACTGACCTTTATGCAGTGATTTTTTCTGCTTCCTCTGACGCCCTCCATCCTTCATGATGGTTTTTTGTGGGTGGATTCTTCCCCCTCTACCTTTCATCTCTTGATGTCCTAATTCTTGGGCTGTTTCCTTCTCCGGATTTCTTCCCCCTTGCGGGATTTGTATTCCTGCGCGATGGGTTCTAGTGGAGCGGCTTCTCCGGCTTCTCCCTCTCTTTCTACCGAAGTTACTCCGCCTCCTGGTTCCGGTGGCCCTCCTTCGTCGGTTTTTTTCCGTGCAACCACTGACCATAATACTCCTCAGATCACTACTATCCGCCTTGATGACTGCAATTATCTCTCATGGTCCCGTTCCATCACTTTGGCGCTCAAAAGTCGGCGTCTCTTTGGCTATGTCACGGGCCAAATGAAGGAATCAGATGGGGCTTCTCCCGATTGGCAGCAGTGGGAATCTGAGAATTCCTTGGTTATGTCTTGGCTTACGAACTCGATGCAGGAGTCCATTGCCCACAACTATCTCTTTCTTGACAATGCTGCTGATATTTGGCGTCGTGCAGAGTCTACTTATTCCCGCTGTGGCAGTGCTGCTCAGATCTTTCAGTTGTGCCGCAGAATCAGCTTACTTCGGCAGGGTGACCGTCCACCTTCCACGTACTACTTGAAGTTCACATAACTTTATCAAGAGTATGATCATTTTGACCCTCTTGTCTTTGTTAGTCCTATTGATGAGGCGATGGTTCGGACCAGGGATGACCGTAATCGCATCTTTGAATTCCTTCATGGCTTGCATTGTGACTTTGACCAGATTAGTGTTCAGATCCTGGGACGACCATCGATACCTTCTCTTCCTGAGGTCTACAGCATAGTACAGCAGGAGTTTGATCACCGTCAGACCCTTCTCCCTGACCCTGTGCCGAAAGGATCTGCTCTGGCCGCTACCACCCCCTCTCTTCTTGGTACTCGGCCATCCCGGGATCTCAAGCTGAAGAATTATGATAAGGATCATCTTCTCTGTGATTATTGTGGCAAGAATCGCCACACTTGGGATACCTACTTCAGGCTTCATGGATTCCCCAACCCCAGGAGAGGTGCTCCACCTCGTGGAGGTTGTGGTTCTGGCCGCTTCTCAGGTCGTCATGCTACTCCATCCCGTGTGGCCATCTTACCGATGCTACTACAGATATCTCCCCTGGTTACTTTGGTGCTGATGCTTCTGCCACCTCTGGTGGTTTTACTGCGGATGAACTGTTGGCTCTCCGACGCATGATGCAGGGAATGTCTACTGAGCCGTCTTCCTCAGCCTCATCCTCCTACGCTCACACGGGACTGCCAGGAGCCCACTCTGTTGTTTCTCCGTCTTCCACTCAATGGGTCATTGACTCTAGAGCCACGGATCATATGACCTGATCCTCCACAGGTTTTGTTTCCTATACACCTCTTTCTGGGCGTGATAAGGTGAGCATTGCCGATGGTTCCCTTGCCTTTATTGCTGGCAAGGGTACCATCCCCTGCTCTTCTCTCACCTTGTCCTCTGTTCTTCATGTTCCCACCTTTACTCGTAATCTCCTTTCAATCAGTCATTTAACTAACTCCATGCATTGCTCTGTGACTTTCCTTCCCTCTTCTTGTGTTTTTCAGGACCTGACGACGGGGAAGGTGATTGGCTCTGGTAGCATGGTGGATGGACTCTACGTTCTTGACTCTGGCGCTGTTCCTCCTACCGTGGCACTTCATTCCAGCACTACCCACCCTTTGTACTCCTGGCATTGTCGCCTAGGCCACCCCTCTATCTCTATTATGAAGTTATTATTTCCTGCTCTGTCTACTGTTGTCTTTGAGACTTTTGTGTGTAATGTCTGTAGTCTAAACAAACATCATCGTACTTCATTTACGAATGTTTCGTTGCCTAGTTCTATCCTTTTTGCTGTTATTCATACTGATATCTATGGTCCTTGCCGTGTTCCTTCAATTTCTGGTTGTGAGTGGTTTGTTACTTTTATTGATTGTTTCTCTCGTACTACATGGTTGTACTTGATACATCGCAAATGTGATGTCTTCTCTGTTTTTAGACGTTTTCACAGCATGGTCTCTACCCAATTTCAATCCAAAATTAAAATTCTCCGCAGCGACAATGGCCGTGAATACATGGATTCACAATTTGAGACCTATCTTGCAGATAACGACATCCTCCACCAGACTACATGTGCTTATTCCCCAGCACAAAATGGTGTTGCTGAGCGAAAAAATCGCCACCTTCTGGAGGTTGCTCGCTGTCTCTTGTCCACCATGCATCTCCCAAAATTCTATTGGGGAGATGTTGTTCTGACCGCTGCGTACCTCATCAATCGAATGCCCACGCGTGTCCTTGGGACCTCTACCCCCCTTGATACTCTCCGGGTTCCCCCTACACGGCTTCCTCCTAAGGTGTTTGACTGTGTTTGCTTTGTTCACATACACCAACCTGCGCCCCTCCAAACTGGACCCTCGTGCTCTCAAGTGTGTCTTTCTTGGTTACTCTCCTACACAGAAAGGGTACAAGTGTTTTCACCCGCCTACCAGGAAAGTTTTTGTCAGTATGGACGTCACATTCCGTGAATCTGAGTCCTACTACCCTCTCTCTGATTCCCCATCTTCGGGTGTTCCCTCAGTCTCCCTGCCCCTGCCTCCACCTTATCCCTCACTTCAGGGGGAGACCCTCCCAGTGGAAGTGAGTCCTTCTATCCCTAGTGGTGGTGATCTCCCCCCCTATGTCTACACCTTCCTCCATACCTTCACCCCCGACCTTACAGGTATATACTCGGCGTATCACGAGACCAAGCACACAAGTTCCCGCCATGCTACCAGAACAGTCAGTGGATCCTGACTCAGGGCCTTCCGATCTCCCGATTGCCCTTCGAAAAGGTATCCGGTCTTGTACTCGTCATCCTCTATCAAATTATGTATCTTATGCTTCTCTTTCTGCCTCCTACAAGTCTTTTGTCTCTTCCCTTTCTACCGCCTCTATACCTGTTTCATGGCAACATGCTATAACAATTCCTATGTGGCGTGGAGACGATAGTTGAGGAAATGCAGGCTCTGGAGAAGAACTGTACATGGGAGTTAGTTCCTCTTCCCTATGGAAAGAAACTTGTTGGGTGCAAATGGGTGTTCTCGGTGAAACAGAACCCACAAGGACTTGTTGAAAGGTGTAAGGCGAGGTTGGTTGCACGGGGTTATACTCAAACCCATGACATCGACTATCAGGAGACGTTTGCCCCGGATGGCTAAAATGAATACTATCAGGGTCTTACTTTCTGTTGCTGCTTGCAAACATTGAGACCTATTACAGCTGGATGTGAAGAATGCCTTTCTCCACGGTGACTTGGAGGAGGTCTATATGTCTATCCCTCCGGGTCTTACTTCGGTTGGTGCTGCAGGAAAAGTATGTAGACTGTTAAAGGCTCTATATGGGCTGAAGCAGTCCCCAAGAGCTTGGTTTGGCCGGTTCCACAAGGCTATGGTGTCATTTGGATACTATTAGAGCAATGCTGACCACACTTTGTTCATCAAACGTAGACTTGGAAAAATTACTGTTCTCATTGTGTATGTTGACGATATTGTCATAACAGGTGATGATGTTGGCGAAATTCAAAATTTGAAACAGAAGCTAGCAAGAGAGTTTGAGGTCAAGGACCTGAGAAAACTCAGATATTTCTTGGGAATAGAGGTTGCCAGATCCAAGCAGGGGATCTTCATTTCGCAACAAAAGTACACTTTAGATCTCCTCGAAAAAATGGGAATGAGCGGATGCAGACCGGCTGACACTCCGAATGAAGCAAACCACCGATTGGGGCATGATGATGGAGAGGACATTGAAGATATCTCTGGGTTCCAAAGATTAGTGGGGCGGTTGATATACCTGTCCCATACTCGCCCAGATATCTCCTATGTCGTGAGTGTTGTGAGCCAGTACATGCATGCTCCCAAGAGCCGACACATGGATGCTGCACACAGAATTCTATGGTATCTCAAGTCTTCACCAGGAAGGGGTATCCTGTTTGTTCCAAACAACGGTCTCAAGGTTGAAGTCTACACTGATGCTGATTGGGCAGGGTCTGTGGACGATAGACGGTCAACATCCGGATATTGTTCACTCGTTGGAGGCAACCTTGTTACTTGGAGGAGCAAGAAGCAACAAGTTGTGGCACGCTCCAGTGCTGAGGCCGAGTTCAGAGCTATGGCTCAGGGTGTCTGTGAAGGCTTATGACTTCGGGCCTTGATGCATGATCTTGGTCTTGCGGAGGATGGACCCATCCTGCTGTATTGTGACAACAAGTCTGTCATCAGTATCGCACACAATCCCGTCCAACATGACCGAACGAAACATATTGAGGTGGATCGACACTTTATCAAGGAGAACATTGAAAAAGAGATTGTGTGTACTCCCTTTGTGCCCTCCAACAGGCAGCTAGCAGACATCCTCACCAAATGATTGAGTGGGAACTTATTTGGCACGATTGTGGACAAGTTGGGCATGATCAACATCACTCGCCCAACTTGAGGGGGAGTGTTAGACTATACTTATGTTATTTATTTTTTTCTCCTTGTAATTCCTCTATATATAGAGGCTCCTTAGTGTAATGAAGATGAATTTCGGATTCACGGTTCAACAAGAACTTGTCACAAAAATAGAACAAAGCAAGAGAGCACGCGATCAGAGCAAGACCACGCGAACAAAGGAAGCCGCAAAAAGAAAGAGAGATCGCACAAACACAACAGATACCGAAGACCGCACGGACAAGGCAAATCGCAGGAAGGCAAACGGCAGGAGACGACGCAAACACAACAGAAGCCGCGCGAACACAGCAGAAGTCGCGCGAACATAAGAGGCTGCAAGCAAAGAACAAGTCGCAAGAGGAGCGACAAGCAAAGGGAGGGCGGGAGGGAGATCGCAAGCGGTTAGAAAGAGAAACCGCGAGCTCCACCAAGAAGCCGCACAATAAACTGGAGCAAAGGACCGGTTAGCTCTGATACCATGTGAAAAACGGCTAAATAAAGGTAAATTTTATTGCTCAAAAAAAATAAATAATGCAAAGATATGCCCCCCTATTTATAGAAGATGTGGGAAAAAGGAGAATACAACAAACGATGTGAGACTATTTACAAGTCGTGCGTGCTACGCGGTTTGACGATGTCAAACCACAACTGTGGGTTGCCACCAGACCGCATTTGTGGGTTGCCCTTCAAACTGCAACTCGAGTAGGCAAACCTTATGGACAGTACTGCAAGACGCTGATCGACCATAGTGGTTTGCCAAACCGCCAAGACTACACTGCGGTTTTTTCAAACCGCCGGGACTTGCTAAATCGCCAATCCGCCAAGACAAGCCGCCAGGCTTGACCGCTGCCTCTGTACACCAAGCCAGACCGCCAGACCTCCAAGCTCTATGTCCGCCAAGGCAGACCGCCAGACCAACAGACCACCAAGACCAGTCCGCCAAACTGCCAGACTCTAACAATCTTCAATTGAAAAAATAACTTGCACAGAACATACTTAACAAGAGTGTCAACCCTTTGCACCTCTACCTCTTCAGACCATTATGCATCAGAAAGCCGCAACAGCTCAAATATCAAATTCTTCTTCTTGTAATTTGCAAGAGATGATGTCCTATTAAAACTGAAAGGAAGGTCTGTATTTGGTAAACCGAACATTAATACGACTTAGTTGATTGTTAACTTCATGTACACCTTTCCTAGTTGGAAAGCTCTATGTTTGAAGGAGTATGTCCTAATCAATGTAGTCAAAAGAGGTATATTTTGGTTTAGGGTTGGGAATGACAAAGAGGAAGAATTCCATCAGCTTGTAAATTATCCTGTGAACTTTCATTGCGAGCATTGAATAGCGGTTGTGCTCTCTTCTTGAAAGATGAAATGACACAACGACAATTCAGTGTTGTAGTACCTGTCATCTGCAAAAATAATACAGTCGTATTATAAAGAATAATGTTGTGCAGATACAATAATATCTAAGGAACACAGACTACGTCTTGCAACCTTAAAATCCATAATACGCATATATGGTTTACATCACAATATTGATAATAATACTGTTTCGAGACAGATAATCAACATATTTATGATTGTATCTGCACTGAATAGGACTGTACACAACAATTATATGACCGTATTTGCACTGTATAGTCTGTATCTATAGTGAAAACCACTTCAATACTGATATATACGGGAAAGAATACTGCTGTATGGTTTACATCGCAATATTGTTAATAAAGCAGTTTCGATATAGAGAATCAACATATTTACGGTCGTATCTACATTGAATACAACTGTACTCAACAATTATATGACCGTATTTGGACTGTATCTATAGTGAAATCACTTCAATATAGGTAGATACAAGAAAGAATCTGTTTTATAACCTTTACAAAAATTAGATACTATAAACTAAAAGGAAAAGCATAAATATCATAAATCTATAATGACAGTAGTTACAATAAGAGGATTTTTCATGGTAAATTCAGAAGTTCAACCAAAATAACAACAAAAACCCTAGATACGACAATATCCTTACTGACTCCAGCCAGAAGAAGGGAGTCTAGTCTATATTGTTATAGACGTATTAGAACTGTATCTATAGTGGAAAGCACTTCAGTACGGGTATATACGGGAACGAATTAGGTTTAAAAACCTAAAACATGATTATAAAAACTACGGAAACCATACATACGACAGTATTCTTACCACAAAATTTTCTCCCACTGCATCCATCCGGAAGAGGGTGGAGGAATGGTGAGCCGGAAGTTTACCTTTACTTGACGCTGAGGATGATCTCCGCCGACAGTAGCTGCGTCGAGTTCGTCGTTGATTCCGTCGGAATGCTAGGTCGCCACAGGGAAGGGGAAGAGATACTGGGGAAAGCGTTTCAAAATGAAATGAAGTTGTCCCTTCCCATACGAAAGTGAATGCTATTTATTTGCGCACCTATTAATTAGTACATTAAACGTAACAAATTTTTTTTTCCTGGAACTTCTTGGTCTCGTACTAGACCCAGGTCAGGCCCTGCATTTTATTCATTCCTAATTTTATCTGGTCTCGTGAGTCCACACATCCACTAAGCATTCTCATCTCCGCAACCACCATTTTTTGCTCATGTACACAATTCACTGCCATAGAGTATCGCAGGTCTAATTGCAGTACGCTAAAACTTTCCCTTATATTTTAGTGGTACTTTACAATCACATAAGATCCCCAACACACCTCTCCACTTCAACCAACCCGCTTACATTCTATATGTCACATCTTTATTAATACTTTCGTCCTTTTGAATTATCGATCCAGGATATTTAAAACACTCACTACGGGAAATATCTTGATCACCCAACTTAATAACAAAATCATCCGTCCTTCTTGTACTGCTAAATTTAAGCTCCATATACTCCGTTTTTACCCTGCTCAACCTAAAACCCTTCTTTTCTAAAGTATCTCACCAAGATTCAAGTTTTGCATTTACACCCTCGCGTGTCTCATCAACCAAAATGATATCATCAGCAAACAATAAACACCAAGGTATTGCTTGTTTGATATGTCTGGTGAGCTCATCTAAGATAAGGGTAAAAAGATAAGGGCTTAAAGCTGAACCTTGATGTAAGCCAACAGTGATAGGGAATTCCTGTGTTAATCCTCCAGATGTCCTCACCCTTGTCACTGAATTTGTATACATATCATTGATTATGTCAATATGTGATACATTTACACCTTTCTTGTCTAAGACTCTTCATAAGATCTCTCTTGGAACTCTATCATAAACCTTCTCAAGATCAATAAACAATATATGCAATTCTTATTTTCTTTCTTGATAGTTGTCAATGAGTCTCCTTAAGAGATGTATAGCTTATATGGTTGACCCCATAACATGAATCTAAATTGATTCTCCGAAATATTAGTCTCTCGTCTTACTCTTCTTTCTGTTACTCGTTCTCATAGTTTCTTGATATGACTCATCAATTTAATTTCTTTGTAATTAACACAATTTTGTATATTTCCTTTATTCTTATACAAATGTACCAAGATACTTTCTCTTCATTGACCTGACATCCTCTTTGACTTCAGTATCTTATTGAAAAAACATGCAAGCCACAAAATTTCTTCATTTCCTAAATATTTTCATACTTTGATGGGTATATCGTCTGACCCTAAACATTTCTATTCTTCATCTTATTTAGAGCATCCTTAACCTCTGATACTTGAATTTTACGATAAAACGTTATGTTCTTATACTTTTCTGATTTACTTAACTCTTTCAAATTCAATTCACTATCTTTGTGTTGAAAGGGGGGCCCGACCCATCTTGGGAAACCCGGGGAAGAAAGCCCACAGCCCGACTGCAGTCAGTGCACTCCAACCAAATCTCTCGGGGCCCACATCTTGGGGAAATCACGGGAAGGTTGTTAAGGCTCGGGCTTGATCCTGGGACCTCCTTTATCAAGGACTCCATGACCTGATACCCAACTGAGCTGTAGTTTGGTATCAGGACTCCATAAAGGAGCTTGATAAAGGAGGTCCCGGGATCAAGCCCGAGCCTCAACAACCTTCCCGGGATCAAGCCTGAGCCTCAACAACCTTCCCGGGATTTCCCCAAGCTGTGGACCCCGAGAGATTTGTTTGGAGTGCACCGACTGCAGTCGGGCTGTGGACCCATCTTAGGAAACCTGGGGAAGAAAGCCCACAGCCCGACTGCAGTCGGTGCACTCCAACCAAATCTCCCAGGGCCCACAGCTTGGGGAAATCCCGGGAAGGTTGTTGAGGCTCGGGCTTGATCCCTAGACCTCCTTTATTAGGCTTCTTCATAAAGTCTTGCTACCCAACTGAGCTGCACTTTTGTTGAAAGGGGGGCCCGACCCATCTTGGGAAACCCGGGAAAGAAAGAAGCCCACATCCTCACTGCAGTCGGTGCACTCCAACCAAATCTCACAGGGACCACATCTTGGGGAAATCTCGGGAAGATTGTTGGGGATCGGGCTTGATTCCGGGACCTCCTTTATCAGGTTTCATCATTAATCCCTGATACCCAACTGAGCTGCAGCTCAGTTGGGTATCAGGACTCCATGAAGGAGCTTGATAAAGGAGGTCCCGAGATTAAGCCCGAGCCTCAACAACCTTCCCGGGATTTTCCCAAGATGTGGGCCCCGAGAGATTTGGTTGGAGTGCACCGACTGCAGTTGGGCTGTGGGCTTTCCTCCTCGGGTTTCCCAAGATGGGTCGGGCCTCCCTTTCAACATTTTGTTTCATTATAGAGTTGATAAAAATTTGATATTACATTATAAGGTTAATTACCGGGACCTACCCTAGGATGCATAATTACAGGTTGCACCTCTCTATCCTTTGAAATTATATTTACCTTCTCTCTAAGTTTTCTCAGTTTACAAAAATTCCCCGTCTATTGAAAATATGGATGAAAAATGATAAAATCAGCCGAATTATCTTATGATATTTAATTTTATACTTTGTAATGACTCTACATTGAAATGTGTGAACTTTTCCTATAGAAGTATACATGGAAAGTGATAAAATATGCCAAATTATTTTATGATATTCCAGTTTTACCCTTTGTAATAACTTTACATTGAAAAAAGTGTGTTATATTTTACTTTTTATAATGAATCTAGAATTATTATCGTTGTGGGTCAATTCGACGCTCTGGTAGACCAGTCTAAATCAAACTGTTTTAGCTCGGAAGCGGTTGAGTGCACAAACAGTCAATGCAAAAGTGAGATGGCTGGCAAGGGGATTTTTTTAAAGTGAGACGCCTGGAAAGGTAGTTATAGTAGTTATACGGTTATCCGCACACCGTAACCAATTTAAGTGTTATGCGCACACCCATTATCTTATATTTTATAATGTGTATATTTAGGACATTCATTACATGCACACCCATTATGATATTCGGTCATGCGCACCCCCATAATGTATGGTTATCCCACAATGTGTGGTTATGTCGAGGTGGTTACATAATGATTATACGGTAGTTACGCGACGGTTGAATGGACCGGCCGACGGAGGCCGATCGATGACAGTTGGCGACGGGAGCCGACCGACAAGGGCCGACTAGAAGGGCCGGTAGGGCGCCCTAAGGGGGTCGGTGATCCGGTCGGCCCAGAGGAACCTGCCGGGGGAGCTACCACGGAAGCTAGTCGGGCGCTGCCATGCGACAGCGACCGGTCGGGAGGCCGAATGCACGGCTATGCGGCTGGCCGGGTGCGGTGGCCGGTCGCGCGACTGCTGGCTGGACGGATGACCGCTTGGCCTTGCGGCCGCGCGCACCGTGCGATCCTGGGGCGGCGCGTCCAAGGGGCCTTGCGGTGGCCGGCCGCTTGGCCATGCAGTCGCTCGACGGCAATCGGCCTCACGACCAGGGGCTGCGCGGCTGTGGGTGGCCAGCCTCCAGGTGGTGCGGTCGTTTGGCCGCATGCGGTGGTTTGGACAGTGTGATCATGGCATTAGTAGGGTTGATTTGTCAACACCACATGGACTCCATGATCCCCACTAAGTTAGTGGGGAATGTGGGGAATTCCGGCTATCTGCAACTCAAAATTCCAATAAATTGAGGGCGCCCATATCAATTATAAAAGGATAAAATTGAAATATCATAAAATAATTTGTCTGCTTTTATCATTTTTCATTCATATTTCTAGCAGAATCGACATTTTTATAAATTGGAGAAACATTAAGGGAAGGTAAATGCAATTTTGAAATATAAAGGCGTTCAACTTGTAATTATGCAAACTCCCTGGGTAGGTCCCGATAATTAACCCTTACATTATACAAATGTACTCATCCTCATTAAAATTGAATGCACTCATATCTTCCTTAAAGTACTAGAAGTTCGTGGTTTTTTTCGCGACATAATTTGACCCAATTAAAATTTCTTTAACTATCTTACGATGAAGTCCAAGCTACCTGTTAATGATATCTTGAACCATGTAATTAATTTGTTGAAGTCGGGAAAATTTCTACTTCAAATATTTGGATCTAAGTGTAGCCCGATGTTACTTGTCTCGCGATCCGGCCGAACCACTCCGAAGGCTAGAACAAAAAAGAGAGAGAGAGAAAATACTTGAGGACCCCACGTGTTGCAGTAGGGAGGTCTCACCACATACCTAGAAGTTTAGGGAGAAAACTTCCCCTCCACAGCCAAAATGGCTGAGCAAGGTACGATGAAGGCACCACTTAGAGTCTCAGAACTCACAAAGGGGGGGGGGGGGGTTCTAGATTTCCAGGTATCATTCCTGGTATCCATGAGGTCCTATTTATAGACAAATCTAAAGGGGGGGGGGGGAGGTTGGCGAGAATACCCAACCCCTGCGAGGTTGCCTCTCTAGGACCTGGTGATTTTGTGACTTGCAATCGGGCGACCTATGAAGGATCTCGCACACGCCTGGAGAGATGTTGCTGATAGTCGCCAACTCGATGAGCAACCCGATGCTCGCTAACACTGCTTATACTCGCCTGCTTGGCGAGTATCCCTGATTCTTGCACTTGGCTTTTAAATGCTTCTTTAGGCTGCAACTGTTCTTACTGATCTACCTTGACTTACTCTTTGACTTTGACCCTGGCTTACGTAGCACAACTGAGCCTATCCTTGACCAATATGAGTTGTACACAATCCCCACTTTTTGCGAGCGATCATGAAGCTCAGAAAGAAACATCCAACCCTTTATTTGGCAAGGCCTTCCTGCGAGTAACTGTCATGTTCAGCATGTCCCAAAGCCTCCCTCACTGTTCCTTATAAATGGGAGGGGGGCATTTAAACCGAACACCTTTTCTGGAATTGCGCGAGAAGGCTGGAAGATCCGAGAGGTTCGTGAAGAACATACGCACTTTGGGAGAACCATTCGGGTTCCTCGAAATGTCGGTGCCCTGACGACGATGCTGGTGACCATCAACGAAAGAAGAAGACTGCAAAGCATGGGGCCAAAGTGCCTGCCCCTGCTGACGAAGCCCCGAATCCCACCGAGCACTCTACAGTGCTTACCGAGGTTCAGGAGATCCTGAATCAATTGGGCTTGGGAGAGGATGTCAATACCCCCGCCGACGAAACTGCTCCCCCCACCCCCCCACCCCCGCAACACTAAGAGCCTGTCGAGGACCTGCCTGCACAACCCACACAAGTTCTTTCTGCCGAGGAACTTACTACCTCACAAGGTAAGGAGAAGGCGACTTCTGCTAAGTTGGCAACTTTCTGAATACTCGCTCTAACAACGATACCTTCCTGCAGGACTGGCACATGCGGGGGTTTCCGGAGAGCCGAGCTCAACGCCTGCTCGCCATCTCACCCCGTCGGACCTTGCGATTGACGTGCTTAGCACTGGTACTAGTCGCTCAGTGTGCATTAACCTAACCACTGGAAGAGTCAGCTCGGGGTCGAGCACCCCCTCAGAGAGGATTCCCCCAACGAGTAATCTGATGGTCAATCTATCTCCATCGTTGCATCTGCCTCCAAGTCTCCGTCCCTCGTTGGCTTTTCTGAATGCCCGCCGCGTCCACCCTCGCATAGTGAGGGGAATGGGAGAACCCACCCTCGCGATGATTGCAGGAAGGCTCCCGCCGACCAACTAGCTAGCACTTCTTGGTGTTCGGGAACCTCGCAGCAGTAGCATCTGATGGACCCACACAGAGGACACTGCGGAGGCCTACTCTCAGGTAGACGAGGCTCTCACCATCACACTCCATCTCCTCGCAGATTTCATACCATTCTTCGCCGCGACTCTCCTCGCCTGGGACTCGCTCCTCCTCATCGCGAGACTCCTCGCCAGGAGTGTTCCTCTCATCGGCGCGATGAGAGGCCTCAGACTCGCATACTGGTAAAACTCCTCCTTGAGTTCTATCATCGCTTCTTCTATTTTGCATCTATGCTGACTGAGGGAGTCTTCTTACAGGTCGTGCCTCAAGCTTAAGGGCCGCGGCGATCGACGCCATCGGCCTCCTGCTCTGTGAGTATTAAGAAAAGGTTGTCTCAGCCTACCTCGAGCTGGAGAACAAGTTTGAGTAGCTGACGATTTGCGAGCCACACCGCTGGATTGGTGCACTTGAGACACGGGTCGCCATGATGGAGGATTTCTAGGATTGGCTGATCTTCGCGGAGTCGCATTTTTATGCGGTCAGCGATCTGGAGCGGCGACTCGCTTTGGTAGAACACCAGCAAGAACTGCTGCACGACGAGCTCTGCGGAATAAGGATGAGCATAAACTCAGTTGGCACCTTGGCTAGGATGGATGGCAACATCCGCCTGAGCGAGGAGCACCTGGAAAAGGAAACGAGTACCTTCGTCACGCGCGCGAGCAAGGTCTGGGCGACATGCTCAAGTCGACGATCAGCGCGAAAACCTCCAGATGCCTTATTCATGCTTCCTTTTCCCGTTTTTTTATTTTATTGCTCGTATAATAATGAAGTATTTAGAACACTATTGTTTATTTATGAACTCGCTTCGATGAGTATTTGCAACGTTAAACTTCTATTTTCCCTGCATTCTTCCTATTTTGTGACTATGAAGTTGTTTGTTATATGTCGACTATGCGAGAATGATTACCCCTTATCCTATAAATGGCAGGTGGGGGGGGGGGGGGGGGGGGGGGGGCTTAGGGCGTTGTTTTTGCAAACGTGGTCGTCCGCTCGCGAGCTCTCTACACGAAATCTTCTTCGCCTCCTGTCCTCGCACATCGCATACTCGCCAGAAACAGTCATGGTCTCTATCGATGATGCCCAAGCTTGTCGGCTCGGATACGCGGAGTTGTTCTCTTTGGCGATTTGCAAGAAGCCGATAATGGACCGTACCGACTTTGATGATTTCAAAGACCGATTCATGCCACCCGAAAGCGGATTTGGAGTGAGGTTGCCTCACTCTCACAAGTGGCTCAACACATTCTTCCCTAACTGACTTATCCTCTCAATCTGACACTTCAAAGTCGGTCTGCGACTTCCCTTTTAGCCGGAGCTCTGCCAGATCCTCCGACACTACAGACTAGTGCCGGCGCTGATCAATCCCAACGGTGTGGCGATCATCGTTGGGTTCTTTGTGTTCCCGCAGTTAGAGAAGATCGCCTCTTGTCGTTTTCAAGAAGATCTTCTCCTTGTGGGCGACGAAGGAGGGGGTCATCTTCTTGTGCAGCCACATGTGCACCATCATCGGCACAATGAACAAGGTGCACTAGTGGACAAAATGCTTCTTCATCGTCCGCACCCCCTTCGACAACCTTCCCTTCGCCCACATCAGTCGTCGGAGCTCATCTTCGTCGTCCTTAGTCTGGGAGATGACTTCGAGCAGCTGAGGAAAGCCTTCCGAGAGTGGAAGTTCGACGTCGATTTCTGGCGACCCGACATCGACAAACTCGCTTTCGTCTTTCCTGGGTCAAGTACGCCCTTTGGCGAATATATGTACTGCTCACACTTTTCACCGTTCACACGGCCATCTTTGCACCATTTTACGCGACTAAACTTTTGCGCACCTTTCTTGCAGCCACCCTCACAGTTCCGCGAAAACCTCTCCCTCTTGCGAAGGAGACAACTCCCCCACCTGAGCGCGGAGTCCTAGCCAAGCGATGTTAGGACGTCTCCAAGCCTTCTCGCGAGGATGGAGACAATCACGGAGGACCCACACCGCAGAGCCCTCTATTGTCGTCGCACCGAGGAATCCTGAGTGCGGTGAGTCCTCCGGGCAAAAGCGACGGTCCAAGGAGTGCGCCAACAAGCGCATTCCTGAGGAAGAATATGGAGAAGCCGGAGACCGTTCCTCGTACCCGAACTTTGGTCGTGGGGTCGACGGGGTGGACCACTTTGGTCTCCCCCTGGTTGCCTGGTTGGAGGACTAGGATGACGATGGCAAGGCCTTCTCCCTCTATGATCGCGAGGATGTGGCCGCACTGGCGGAGTCCACTTTTACCTCCCTGGACAATCAGACCTTGCAGTCGGCCATGCGCACACGGAAGCTCGCGCACCAGATGGCAAGGAAGTTGTTGGTGGCTTATGCGAAGATCAAACGCCTCAACGTCCAGAATGAGAAGCTTCAAAAGTTGCTCGAAGAATCCGAGGCGAAGGTCGCTGTGTGTCGGGCCTATGAGGTGATTTTGGTTATCATTGAGGATTGTAGTTTTCGAATTTTCCGAATATACTTCCCTCTTTGTCTTGCTAACGACTAGTAGCTGCTTATTTGCAGGAAATCGAGTAGGTCGTTGCGCAACGCATCTCGCAGCTTGAAGAAGAGCTGAGGGAGAACCAGGCCGCATTGGAGGCGGCCCAGATCAAGAATGCCAAGCTGGATATGCGCGAGTAGGTGAGAAATTAGCCTCAGACGAGTATACTTTGAGATTGTTAGGTCGCTTGAATCATCCCGGGTGGAAGTCAAAGTAGTACTACCTCCCCGTTGCCCCTAACTTGGGTTTTATAGGCAAACCCTAGGTTCAATACTGGTATCAGATATCCTGATATTCAAACCAAACTTGTTAAACCTCCGAGCCCGTAATATATCCAAATATACATTAACAGAAAGTGTTACAAAAATTAATGAAAACCCTTGCATTCTTGATCTACTCAATCTAGCTACCGGCACCATGAACCTGAGGTCAAATTTGCTTAAAAAGTAGGAGTTTCAAGCATGCGATATAACAAAAACGATTTGATCTTGACACAGCTCTTCACTCAACACAAAAACTCACAATAGTTTCCAATATTGGAATCTCTACCCATTACTCAACATGTTGACAATACTATTTTTGCTCTTCATTTTTTCAATACAAAAGAAGGTTGAATTCTTTGAATGCAAGTGTACTTTGCGCTACATGTGGGCAGAGGCTGGGGTTTTGAACCTAACGATTGACAATTTCGAATCTGCGTCGTGTTCTTAGCATATATGGCGGAGCACTCCACAAAAAATCAATTGCTTTTTAGTTAAATGTTTGTCTAATACATAGATTTTGCTCTATTTTATCAGGTTGCTTTTCTTAAAGAAAGAAAAGGATTTATAAAGATAGCCATAGAGACCGGCCGACCCCTTGTTCCAGTATTCTGCTTTGGTCAGGTAATGGGACTCTGCAAAGATACTGAGTACCCTAAACTTACTGGGACCTCCCCCATAAATTTGCAAAATTACAGGCTGCATCATTCTATCTTTTGAAATTACAAAAGTCCTCCCTTGTAAATTTGCATTTCATTTTTATGCACGCAGGCTATGAAATGTAGGGAAGGTTTTTGTCATTTCAAAAGATATAACTACACAGTCTGTAATTATGCTTACTCCCGGGGGGGTTTGGGCAATTAATTGTTTTCTAAAATGTGAAAACTATTATTTTTATTCTTGATTTCTTTGGTTCCAGAGTAAAGTGTTCAAGTGGAGGAGGATTAATGGCAAAGTGTTCAACGTGATTGCTCGGGCAATCATGTTCGCCCCCGTCATCTTCTGCGGGAGATTTGGGTACTTTAAATATTGCTTTTTTATGTGTTCTCCCAAGTCCTCATCTGGGCATGGAATTTCTAAAGTTATTTTCTTGTTTAGGTCGCCTATCCCTTTTAGACAACCTATGCATGTTGTTGTGGGGAGACCCATTGCTGTGAAGAAGAATCCACTACCCTCTGTCGATGAGGTACTCAACTCCTTAATTTAAGGCATTGTTTGGCGTGGCGGTGGCGGTCGTGAACGCAGTGGTTATGAACCGCCCGTCGTTCATGAACGCCTGACCTCACCTAAGGAACTTCATCCACTTTTATGTTCCGAAACCACTTTTCATCTCTTGGTAGTGGTCATAACAGTTGTCATGCCAAACATACATTTTATGACGGTGGCATTTTTGTCCGGTCACCTGTGCAAAAAGCCGCACCAAATGAAGCCTATGTCTCTTTGGATTATCTTGGATGGTTTGCTCTAGGTTTTAACGTTTTTAATGTTGATTCTTTTGAAGTTGGTGTAGGGTTTAGGGCCTTTTATTAGGGCCTCTCTTGTAAGTTTGCAAAATTGTAGATTGTCATCTTCCCTATCTCTTGAAATTACCAAAACCTCCAATGTGAGTTTATAATGTTAGGAATTAATATAACAAATGTAATCTAGATTCTTCTATCTTCTTCGGGACTGTTTGTCCTATTCTACTTTTCTAGAAGCAACTATTAAAGAGTATAAATACATGTATGTCATGACATTTTTAAATGAATGAGAAGACATATATTTCTGCAGTGATTTTTTCCCATTGCCTGCCGTGAACTTTCCACATTCTCTTTCAATCTTGTTGCTTGGTTGCATTTCCACATTTTGGTATCAGAGTCAGGTTAGGTCATCAGGGATCGTGTAGCATCTGAATCATTAGATCATCTTTCTAGATCTCATCATATGGCGTCTTCATCCTCCAACCAAGCATTTCTATATACTCAAACTGGCATTCTCATCTAGGTGAGGCATACGATTTCTGGAGCAAACAGATGAAATTCTACTTCATGTCCCAAGGGCTGCGGGACTTAGTCCAAAATGGATTCCTCCAACCATTTGGAGATAATCAGGATGCAGCACAACTCAAAATTCTGCAAGAAAATCAGAGGAGAGACGCAAAAGCTATCCTTGCTGCTCTTAATAATCGATGATGAGACCGCAAAAGAAGCATGAGAAATTTTAAAAATAGAATTTAGAGGGGACGAGAGAGTTGTCTCCATGAAGCTAACAGTCCTCTGGAAGGAGTTTGACATTGCCAGCATGAAGGAAGGTGAGTCAGTTCACAGTTTTTTCTCTCGGGTCACTTCTTTAGCAAACCAACTCAAGACCTATGGAGAGGATCTTCTAGAAAAAAGGATTGTTTTAACTAATCAGCACTCTCAATTCAAAATTTGAGCATGTTATCTCAACCATACAAGCTAGAGATATTTCCAAGCTCACCGTGACTGATCTAATGGGATCATTGCAAGGTCATGAAGAGAGAATGAAGAAGAAAGAACCTCAAATTGAGCAAGCATTTCATAGTAAGTTATTACTTACTCCTAATAAAAAAACAATTGGAAATGAAGACATAAAACCGAGAAATTTGGAGGTTTTGGAGGAGAAAAGAAATATGAAAATAAAACTCCCAACCTATTTTGCAATTTGTGCAATAAAAAAACACATAACACAAAGGATTGTTTTTCAAAATGCTCACAAGATGCAAAATTCAAAATCATCTCAAAAAGGATTATGTTACGCTCCCGAGATTGCGAGCGTGTGAACGACTGTTGGAGGGAAATTCCTGCAGGAGGGAAGAGGATCTCTTCTTCGAGCCTTTCAGAGCAATGGTGATGAGGAGGAGGGAGAGGCGGCGGCAGAGGAGTCGTGCGGTCCGGCGGTTCGCTCGGACGAGCTCCGTGCGATGTGCAGCGTGAACGGCCGGGACGACTAGGGTTGCTGCGGGAGAAATTAGAGAGAGAGGGAAATAAGAGAGAGAGAGAGAGAATTATAATAATTTTTCCTTCTTGTTCATTCCAATACCGTGCCCTACATAAAGTTCCCTCCAAGGAAATAAAAATACCAAATTGCCCCCTCAATAAGGCTTAATAATTATGAGGTTAAACATACTTAAACCATAATAAAATAGCACGCCGAAAATAGGGAAATAGTAATAATAAATCAAGCGCGCACGACTCATGGTTCGCGGCTGTAACATCTCATTTCCAACTAGACCCCTAAGAGTGATTTTGGCCATGACTAGGTCATGACAAAACCCTAGGAAGCCCAAGAAGACAAAGAAAAACCTAAAAATGTGGGTGAGACCACTATGGTCTGCAAATAGTAAATTCCTGAACCTTAGTTTAAGATAACCATGGAGCTTCACCAAGACTTCAAGACCCCACCATGTTCTCATCAACCCATTGTAAGATCCATTAGAGCACTAAGGACCCATGGAGGGCAGTCAAAGGGGTTAAGTTGACCCAAGTCAACCCTAACCCTAAATAGGTCAAACTAACCTACTTAGGGTCAATTGACCATCCCCAAGCCAAGTGGACCCCACCCAAGCCCACCTAACCCTAGAGTGAGGTCAATGGGGCACCTAGGACCCATTGGGGTCCACCCAACAGGCTAAGTTGACCAAAGTCAACTCTAACCCTAAATGGGTCAACCTAACCTACATTGGGTCAAACTGACCTACACAAGAGCCAATTGAAGCTCCCTTAGCCAAGTGGACCCCACACATACCTTCATAACCCTAGTGAGAGGCCAATGAGTCACCAAGGACCCATTGGGGCCAACCAAAAAAAGTTAAGTTGACCAAAGTCAACTCTAGCCCTAAAGTGGTCAAGTGCCCTGCCAAAGGGTCAAGTGACCTCCAAAGGGCCAAGACAACCCTACCTAGGCCTTAGGGGAGGCCAATGAGTCACCAAGGACCCATTTGGGCCAACCTCAAAGACCAAATTGACCTAAGTTAACCCTAGCCTAGGTTTGGGTCATGCTAGCACAAATGGCCTAACTCAAGTTCAAGCCCAATTCACTTGGACTAACCTTACCTTGAGTGATGAAATGGACATGTGAGCTGCCAATAGACTAGAGGGTTGACTAGCCAACTTAGTGACTAGGAGAAAGAGAGAATCTCAAAAAAAAAAAAATTAAAGAATAATTAGGAGAGAGAAAGGGATATATTTAAGGATGTTTAGTGGAATGAGCCACTTGGGCCCATGCCATCAGCCCTCACTTGGGCTGACTGACCCCTGGAATCATTGAGGAGGAGGTGGATGGAGTGGGGCCCACCCATGCATGCATTGTGACAAAAACAAAGCTAGGCCGCCGCCTCTCACTTAGGAATTATCACCCCCCCCCCATACTTCATCTCCCCACCTTCCCCCCCCCCCCCTCACTTCATCACCCTCAGGACAAGGAGAGCAGCAGAGAGAGAGAGAGAAACCGAGCCTTGGAGTTGAACCCGAGCTGGAGCCGTAAAACCAAGGATCAGCGCCGCCGCCGCCGCAATGGCTCTCCGCCGCTCCTCACGTCGCAAGGCCGCCGGGAAGGTCCTTTCTCACCTCTCTCTTCATGCTTAGATCTTAGGAATGTTTAGGGTAGGGTTCGGGCTCGAATGAGCCCGAACCCAGTTCTTCTTTTCCGCCATTAATGGCGTTTGGAAGCTTTCGGGTGACGTGGCGCCGCCACTTTCCACCGCCCTAGCCGCCTGCAAAAGGTTGCCCCCACCACCGTGAGGGGGGAGGAGAAGTTTGCCGGTGGAAGCGCCGCTGGTAGCCTCCGGGAGAGCTCCCGTGAAGTTCAGGCTGGATTCCAGGCGATTTGGAGAAGAAAAGCAGCAGCCGTCCAATTGCTTTAGGATTAGTGCCATGCAATATTATAAATCCTGGATTTATTTAAGTACATGAATAGTGTATTTCCTGTCTCCTATAATCCGATTTTTGCATGCCAATATTTAGGGCACCCACAGCCTTTTGCATAAAATGTATTCAACATGAAAATTGTAGTCTTGAAGTTACCTTTAATTTGATAGGTTACACATAAATTTTGGTTAGGTCTACTACCCTATAGAGCCATTTTCCTAGGACTAGTCCTAGGGTAGGTCAGAAACTAAAATGAGTGTCCTGCCCAAACCCTAAGTCCAAATGGGCTGAAATTTTGGGCATGTGGCTTAATTAGTCATATCTAGGCCCTCCCCAAAAATGGGAATTTTTGGGGAAAATAATTCTATAGTTTTAGTCAGAATATGATAAATTAAATTTTGTTGATTTTTGGAGCATATCAACCCTAATATACCCCAAATTTTGGTGGCCTGCCCTTAGGGGTATAATAGACCTATGGTAGAAAAATTAGTCAATTTGTCCCTCTGCATGTTGAGATATCTCACTTGCAAGATCTGAAAAGGTGAATAGTCTTGGGCTGCAAATAACAAAAATGCTGAAATTGGAAAAGATGCCCAAGCCCATCCAGAGGCCCAAATGACCTGTAATTTTGGGAAGTTACTGGTTTAGAGCATATGTAGGCCCTGCCCAAAATTGGGATTAATTGGAATTTAAATTAGGGGGAAAATTACTAAAATACCCCTAGGCTTGTTTAGGTGATTCTTGGAGTAGTTCAACTCCAAAAGGCCCCAATTTTTGGTGGCATGTCCATGGGGACATTATTAAGGCATGGTTAAAGTTTCAGCCCATATGGACCACAGCAAGTTAGGTAAAACCCCTTGCATGTGTTGGCTTGAAAGGGCTTGGTGTGCTTATAGCCAAAAAAAATGAAATATTGAATGCACAGCCCTTTTGGACCACTGACTTAGTATTACCTTAAGTAGCCTCCCCTCTTTTGGGAAGATGGATGAATTAAGGTTGATTTACCCTTGGACCCAAGCTCAAACACTAAGGAAGGACCTTTGGGGGTTGTGAAGGACATAGGGGCAAATGCCCTTGTATGACCTTGTAATTTAGTAGATAGATAGCTTATGTATATTTAAGCCTCTGGTTGAAATATTAGGGATTTAGAAGTAGTTAAGTACCTCAAAAGTCAAACCCTAGTTTTAGGGTAGAAGCACTACTAGGTCAAAATAGTAACTTAACATCATCTAAAAATTGTGAAGATGGGGTAGAATGAATCTTAGGGTGAGTTGAACCCCTAGATATTTTTAGTGGAATTTTATAGCTCTTTGTTAAATATCAAAGCGTCCAATTTAGTATTTGATTTAATTTGATCATTTGATTTAAATGGAATCTAGTAAAATTTGGTCAGTAGAGGTTTTTGACCTAAATAGAGGTCTCTAAATTTTATTATAATTTTAAAGGATTTTATATATTGCTTCCTTCATAAATTTTGTAAAGGCCATACTTGGTAAATAAATCATTTAAAGAATAATTTAACTTGTAAAAATGTGAATTTTGGCCACTGATGATTTTTAGGACGATATCTGCTGTTAGGAATTTAATTAGGAATTTTTGAAGTATATTCATAGTACTTGATTCACAATTATGCCCTTTGTAGATTTTTGTATTGAATTTATTTAGAATTAAATATTCTGTGAAAAATTATGAAAGTTGGTTAGTGATAATTTTAGGACTGTAGCAGTGTATATATTTAATTTAAATTATTTGGATGATAATATCAAGTAGTTGATTTACAAATCTTGGAATATGAGAATTACTGCTAGAATAATTTTAGGACCCTTAAATATTTGTAGAAAATGTCAAATTTGGAAATTGTCACTTTTAGATATGTGGAATATTATCATGAATTTATGAAACATTAATTATGTCTAAAATGTATACTTCATGATCAAGTTGACAATGATTGGCTCTTTTAAGAAATTATTTAAATATAAGATTAATTGAGAAAAATACAATATTCTGAAATTAAATCATTTATGTCACGATAGGACTCCAGTAATAACCTAGGTCATTCGGATGAAAACTTGAAGGACATCCTATCATGAACATTGCTTAGTATAGGTTGATCTGCAAATAGTAATTTGGGAAAAAAATGTATTAGGATAAGAGTTGGAATAATGTAGAGTTAGTCGTGTTGAATTGTTTGAATGAAAGTAGATGAGTCACCATAGACAGTTCTAAGGAGTGGTGGGAATCGAGTTGATGTGTGTTAGAAGGCACGCGAGTTCAACGAAAGATCGTCGTTCCCGCAAGAGTGAAAGGTCTAAACTACCCTAGGATTAGTCTATCGCAATATGAGAAGGTAATGGGTAAGAGAATCAACCAATAATAATAATAAGTAACTTGCGAAAGGGAATGTTGGACATAATCCCAACATAGTTCCTAGTGCCCCTTGAGAGCCCTTCACAGGGAATACCGGGGGCAGTCCTGGGTTAACATAAATTGAACTAACAAGCTGAAAAGAGTAACCGGGGGCAGTCCTGGGTTAACGTAAATTGAACTAACAAGCTGAAAAGAGTAACTTAGTAATTAGGGATTGCACATTTCACGAACACAGATAGCACAGGAAGATAGTTGAGAGCTTCGGCTTGGATGGTTATGAGACGGACGTTTTGGTCCGGCGAGCTTTGGCTCGGTTGATATTTGTGACAGACGTTTTGTTCCGGCGAGCTTTGGCTCGATTGATACTTGTGACGGACGGGATGGTCCGGGGAGCTTTGGCTCGGTACTGATACGATAAAATTGCATGTGCATGAAACGAAAGAAAGTTAAGGTGTGGGTCTTCGGTATGGGTTAGTCGTTGCACCGACGTCAATACGATGACTCAGCAAGTGTGGTTTAACACTTCGCCATACTTAAGTCCGGCGGTCCAGTCGGCAAGAGTACGTGGTAGTTCGCTTAGTGCATCAAGCGTTGAGGCGTACGATAGGTCAGACCGGTAGTGCTATTACTGGTTTTGAGGTGGGCGAGGCCCAACCCACCGCTTTCGTCTGCCACTACGGAGGTTTCCTGGGAGGTAACGGCTCCGAAAGGGGGAACTAAAGGTCTGTGTGCACAGAGTCGGGTGTGTGTGTTGCACTTGCATGTTCCATCATACCCACTTGCATGTCATAGCATAATCGATTCATTTAACCCTGACACCTATTGTATAAGTGGTATGAGACGCTTATACAATAGACCCTGCAAAACGACCCCTTGGTCTATAAGCTTGTGTGGGCAAGTTTATAAATTAAGCTTATTTCAATATATATGTACTGCTTGTGATAACCGACACCCCAGCGTATAAAGTGGTATGAGACATTTTTATACGATGGGAGCCTTGTAGAAGATCCCTTGACTTATGTGTACTCACATAAGTGAAGGTTAAATTCTTTTCTTACTTTACCTATTACAACATGATTATAAATTGCTAGCTATATCCCCCTGTCACCTGTTTGTTTTACTCTCCACTTTCACGTCCTTTCCTTTCTTCCTCCCCGCTCGGTGCCTAGGAGCACGGGGGAAGGGGTGGGGGACGATAGGACTTAGTATTTTAGACTAACGATTTTCGAACCACATCATATTTTGTAACGGTCCAGGCCCATCCCATGGGAACCCGCTGACACCGCCGGCCTACCAGGATCCAGACCCGGGCCCACCACTGGTAGTCAGCCTTTCACATTCAAGCCTGCAGGCCATGCACCCCAACCCCTCTCCGCGCCTGTTTATCAGCAGCGATAGGTTGTTGCCACTGGGTCTCGAACCCAGGACCTTGATAAGAGAGCTTTCCGCCACTCCCTCATCACCAACTGAGTTGCAGCTCAGTTGGTGATGAGGGAGTGGCGGAAAGCTCTCTTATCAAGGTCCTGGGTTCGATACCCAGTGACAACAACCTATCGCTGCTGATAAACAGACACTTTTTGTAACGGTCCAGGCCCATCCCATGGGAACCCGCTGGCACCGCCAACCTAGCAGGGTCCATACCCGGGCCCACCACTGGTAGTCAGCCTTTCACATTCAAGCCTGCAGGCCATGCACGCCAACCCCTCTCCGCGCATGTTTATCAGCAGCGATAGGTTGTTGCCACTGGGTCTCGAACCCAGGACCTTGATAAGAGAGCTTTCCGCCACTCCCTCATCACCAATTGAGCTGCAAGACCCCCTTTTTTCAGTTTAAAACCCTGGGGTCTTAGACCCAAAACCGCCGCCTTGCGGTGACACCTTCGCGCCCGGGAAGGTCGTCACTACAAGACGCCGATCCTGGCGGCCAAATCGATCGCAACTGTAGCAAGAAGTAGTAGTGCAAGAGAAGATAAGTCCACAGCTAATCACACATATATATAAATAAACTCCACGAAGGGAGTGTCCACCGAATAGTAAAAGAGTACAGAAATAAAGGGCTTAAGCCCGGTACATCAATATCCTCACTACAGATCTCTCATGCGGAAGCAAAATAAAACAACTACTAGAAGTCGGAACTCACGGTCCCAGCTGGCTGCACTCCTGAGCTAGACTGCCCTGTCTCCAATCGCACCGGCCTCCTGGGCTGCTTCTCCATACTCGGCTCCACGATCCCCTAATATGATGTGGTTCAAAAACCGTTAGTCTAAAAGACTAAGCCCTATTGTCCCCCACCCCTTCCCCTATGCTCTTAGGCACCGAGCGGGGAGGAAGAAAGGAAAGGACGTGAAAGTGGAGAGAAATCAAAAACAGGTGACAGGCTACGAAGCACGGATACGCCAAAAATAGAGCCGTACCCGTACCGGGTACGTTTCCGGTACGGATACGCGTACCGAACGGCGCGATTCGCTGTTTAGGGCTTTTATTATCCCGTCGCGCCGTCGCACTGCTGCTCCCGTCTCCCGCGTCGCAGGCTGCTCCCGTCTCCAGCGTCGCAGGCTGCTCCCGTCTCCCGCGTCGCAGGCTGCTCCCGTCTCCCGTCGCAGGCTGCTCCCATCTCCCGTCACAGGCTACTCCCGTCTCCCGTCGCAGGCTGCTCCCGTCTCCCGTCGCAGGTAGCTTCTTCTTCTTCTTCTTCAATGGGAGACTTTCCCAGTTTTAATTTGAATTCTCTGATAGCTTTTAGAAAGTCAAAATGGCCTATGTTCCTTTTACCAGCATTTTCTGTGGTTTTGTTGCTGCAATTGGGGTTTGTTTCCTGTTTTAATGTTAAGATTTTTTATTAAAGACCTGAAGACATCCAATAGGAGATAGACATTCGGGTCTCACCCCTAAGGCCCTCATCCTGGACTGAAATGTCCAGGACTGAATCCTGGACTGAAATGTCCAGGATTCAGTCCAGAAACCTGGACATTCCAGTCCAGGATCCTGGACTGAATCAGTCCAGATTTCTGGACTGAATCAGTCCAGAAATCTGGACTGATTCAGTCCAGATTCTGGACTGATTCAGTCCAGAGTTCCTGGACTGATCAGTCCAGATTTCCTGGACTGAATCAGTCCACATTAATCTGGACTGATTCAGTCCAGAATCCTGGACTGAATCAGTCCAGAATTCCTGGACTGATTTAGTCCAGATTCTGGACTGATTCAGTCCAGAGTTCCCAGATGCTATGGAAAGGGAGGAATGCTCTAATAACTACACTTTTTATTATGGCAGTTATGTCCCAATCACACACTCTCAATAGTGTCACTGGTTCAACGTCTATATCAGTAACGAGTAGATTTATTTCTGATGACGCAAACAAGGATGATAATGCCCCACTCTGGGCTTATGTGTCTCTTATACATAGTAGAGAAGTTGGTGGGGGAAATAAAAAGTGGAAATGTAATTTTTGTGAGGTTGATTTCAGCGGCTCGTATTCTAGGGTAAAAAGTCACTTGCTAAAAATATCCGGGACCGGGATTAGGGTATGTGCAAAGGTGACCCCAGAGTATTTAAAAGAGCTTCAAAGAGTTGTTTCTATTTCAGAAGAAAAATGCAAACCAGCTTCCAAGATCATGACATTTTCCAATGCAAGTCCATCTTCTCAATTAGTTGGGGAAACCAAAAAAAGAAGAGGTGGACCTATTGATATGATTTTTCAAAATAAAGCTAGAGATGAGTTGAGGAGCCACATAGCTAGGATGTTTTATTCTGGTGGTTTGCCATTTCATCTAGCTAGAAATCCATATTATATTAGTTCGTATAAATTTGCGGCTAATCACAATCTTGATGGATTTGTTCCTCCTGCATATAATGCTCTAAGAACTACACTTTTGCAAAAGGAAAAATCCAATATCACTAGAATGCTTCAACCAATAAAAGATACTTGGCCTCAAAAGGGAATCAGCTTAGTTAGTGATGGTTGGACAGATGCTCAGAGAAGACCCTTGATTAATTTTATGCCGGCTTCTGAGGATGGTCCGGTTTTTTTAAAGGCAGTTGATGCATCAGAAGAGTACAAGGATCGACATTATATTGCAAAATTAATGATTGAAGTCATTAATGAAGTTGGGGCTGAAAATGTTATACAGATTATCACTGATAATGCGCCGGTGTGTAAGGCAGCAGGAGCAATTGTGGAGGCACGATTCCCACATATTTTTTGGACACCATGTGTTGTGCATACGTTAAATCTAGCATTAAAAAATATTTGTGCCGCTAATAATACAGATCGCTGTGCAACAGTTAGAGAACAATGCGGATGGATAACTCAAGTGGCCAATGAAGCTCAGTCAATCAGAACTTTCATAATGAATCATCAATACAGGTTGAACATGTATAACTCTTTTGTCTCACTCAAGTTACTTGCAGTTGCGGAAACACGCTTTGCTTCAACTATAGTGATGTTGAAGAGGTTTAAACTTGTGAAGATGGGTTTGCTTAATATGGTTGGATGTCCCGAATGGACTACGTATAGAGCAGATGATGTTGAGAAAGCTCTGGAGGTTAAAAATATCATATATAATGACAAATGGTGGGATGATGTGGAGAAGATCCTTGATATAACAAGACCCATATACGATATGCTTAGGGTTTGTGATACAGATAAACCCAACCTTCATTTGGTATATGACATGTGAGATTCAATGATTGAAAATGTGAAGATTGAAATATATAGACATGAGAAGTTAACGGACTTGGAAGCTCATTGCCCTCTTTATGAGGCAATTTATGATGTCCTCGTTGATCGGTGGACCAAGAGTTGCACACCACTACATTGCATGACTCATTCTCTTAACCCAAGGTAATTTCTTTTGCATACTTGACTTTTACCATTTATTATGATTTATTTATTTACTATGTGGTTTTCATTGTAGGTATTATAGTAGGGAATAGCTTGATGGAGGGCCAAATAGAGTTGCTCCAAATACAGATGATGAGATTTCCTTGGAGAGGAATAAATGTTTGAGAAGATATTTTCCTGATGTGGTGGAGAGGAATATAGTAATCAATGAATTCTCTAGGTTTACGGGGCTTGGTCAAGCTTTTAGTGAGCCAGATAGTTTGGAGAGTAGAGCGTCATTATTGCCCAAAGATTGGTGGAGTTACTATGGAACTTCAGCACCAAAATTACAAAAGATTGCTTTGAAGCTTTTAGGGCAACCTTCTTCATCTTCCTGCTGTGAAAGAAATTGGAGCACATACTCATTCATTCACTCATTAAGAAGAAATAAAATTCTACCACAAAGAGCTGACGATTTGGTGTATGTGCATAGCAATCTACGCCTATTATCGAGGAGAAATGAACTCTACAATCAAGGAAGGAGTAAGATGTGGGATATAGGAGGAGATGCTTGGGCAAATCTATTTGATGGAGTTGTCATGCTTACGATCGCCAACTTGTCTTTAGATGAGCCAGAAATTGAAGATGCTTTGATCTCCAACAATACGGAGGAAGATGAAGAAAATGAGTGATGAGCATCTTTAAATTTTAAATGTTTATGTTTATGTTTAAGAACTTCAATTTTAAATGTTTACATTTATGTTTATGAACTTCATGTTTATGTTTATGTTGACAATTGTTTAAGAACTTATCCTGAAATTCATAGATGTTTTGGCAAATGTTTATGTTTATGTTCAAGAACTTCATGTTAAATTTTAAATGTTCATGTTATTTAATTGCAAGTGCAACACACACACCTGACTATGTGCACACAGACCTTTAATTCCCCCTTTCGGAGCCGTTACCTCCCAGGATACCTCCGTAGTGGCAGACGGAAGCGGTGAGTTGGGCCTCGCCCACCTCAAAATCAGTAATAGCACTACCGGTCTGACCTATTGTACGCCTCAACGCTTGGTGCACTAAGCGGACTACCGTGTACTCTTGCCGACTGGACCGCCAGACTTAAGTTTGGCGAAGTGTAAAACCACACTTGTCGAGTCATTGTATAGGCGTCGGTGCAACGACTAACCCATACCGAAGACCCACCACCTTAATTTTCTTTCCTTTCATGCACATGCAATATTTATCGTATCAGTACCGAGCCAAAGCTCCCCGGACCATCCCGTCCGTCACAAATATCAACCGAGCCAAAGCTCCCCGGACCATCCCGTCTGTCACAAATATCAACCGAGGCAAAGCTCCCCGGACCATCCTGTCCGTCCCTTAACCATCCAAGCCGAAGCTTCCAATTCATCTTCCTGTGTTATCTGTGTTCGTGAAATGTGCAAACCCTAGTTACTAAGTTACTCTTTTCAGCTTGTTAGTTCAGTTTACGTTAACCCAGGACTGCCCCCGGTATTCCCTGTGAAGGGCTCTCAAGGGGCACTAGGAACTATGTTGGGATTACGCCCAACGTTCCCTTTCGCAAGGTACTTTTTATTATTAATGGTTGATTTCTTTACCCATTACCTTCTCATATTGCGATAGGCTAATCCTAGGGTAGTTTAGACCTTTCATTCTCGCGGGAACGACGATCTTTCGTCGAACTCGCGTACCTTCTAACACACATCAACTCGATTCTCACCACTCCTTAGAACTTTCTATGGTGACTCATCTACTTTCATTTCAACAATTCAACACGACTAACTCAACACTAATCCAACTCTTATCCTAATACAACTTTTCCCCAAATTACTATTTGCAGACCAACCTATACTAAGTGATGTTCATGATAGGATGTCCTTCAAGTTTTCATCCGAGTGACCTAGGATTATTACTGGAGTCCTATCATGACATAAATGATTTAATTTCAGAATATTGTATTTTCCTCAATTAATCTTATATTTAAATAATTTCTTACAAGAGTCAATTATAGTCAAGTTGATCATAAAGTATACATTTTAGACATGATTAATGTTTCGTAAATTCATGATAATATTCCATATATCTAAAAGTGACAATTTTCAAATTTGACATTTTCTACAAACATTTAAGGGGCCTAAAATTATTTTAGCAGTAAATTCTCATATTCCAAGATTTGTAAATCAACTACTTGATATTTTTATCCAAATAAGTTGAGTTAAATATATTACACTACTACAGTCCTAAAATTATCACTAGCCAACTTTCATGATTTTTCACAGAATATTTAATTCTAAATAAATTCAATACAAAAACCAACAAAAAGCATAATTGTGAATCAAGTACTATAAATATACCTCAAAAATTCCTAATTAAATTCCTAATAGTAGATATCATCCTAAAATCATCAGTGGCCAAAATTCACATTTTTACAGATTAAATTATTCTTTAAATGATTTATTTACCAAGTATGATCTTTACAAATTTATGAAGGAAGCAATATATAAAATCCTTTAAAAATTATAATAAAATTCAGAAACCTCTATTTAGGTCAAAAACCTCTACTGGCCAAATTCTACTAGGTTCCATTTAAACTAAATGATCAAATTAAATCAAATACTAAATTGGACACTTTGATTTTTAACAAAGGAACTACCATGAATATAATCTATAAAATTCCACTAAAAATATCTAGGGGTTTAACTCACCCTAAGATTCATTCTACCCCAACTTCACAATTTTTGGATGATGTTAAGTTACTGTTTTGACACAGTAGTGCTTCTACCCTAAAACTAGGGTTTGACTTTTGAAGTACTTAACTATTTCTAAATTTCCTAACATTTCAACCAGAAGCTTAAATATATCTAAGCTAACTCTCTACTGAATTACAAGGCCATACAAGGGCATTTGCCCCTATGTCCTTCACAACCCCCTAAAGGTCCTTCCTTAGGGTGTGAACTTGGGTCCAAGGGTAAGTCAACCCTAATTCATCCATCTTCCCCAAAGAGGGGAGGGTACTTAAGGTAATACTAAGTCAGTGGTCCAAAAGGGCTGTGCATTCAATATTTCATTTTTTTTCTTCTTTTTGGCTATAAGCACAACAAGCACTTTACAAGCCAACACATGCAAGGGGTTTCCCTAACTTGCTGTGGTACATATGGGCTGAAAATTTAACTATGCCTTAATAATGTCCTCATGGACATGCCACCAAAAATTGGGGCCTTTTGGAGTTGAACTACTCCAAGAATCACCTAAACAAGCCTAGGGGTAATTTGGTAATTTTCCCCTGATTTTAATTCCAATTAATCCCATTTTTGGGCAGAGCCTAAATATGCCCTAAACCAGTTTATTCCCAAAATCCCAGGTATTTTGGGCCTCTGGATGGGCTTGGGCATCTCTTCCAATTTCTGCATTTTTGTTATTTGTAGTCCAAGACCATTCAATTTTTCAGATCTTGCAAATGAGATATCTCAACATGCAGAGTGCTAAATTGTCTAATTTTTCTACCATAAGTCTATTATTTTCCTAAGGGCAAGCCACCAAAATTTGGGGCATTTTGGAGTTGATATGCTCCAAAAATCAACAAAATTTAATTTATCAAATTCTGACTAAAACTATAGAATTATTTTCCCCCAAAATTCCCATTTTTGGGGAGGGCCTAGATATGCCTAATTAAGCCACATGCCCAAAATTTCAGTCCATTTGGACTTAGGGTTTGGGCAGGGCACTCATTTTAGTTTCTGACCTATCCTAGGACCAGCCCTAGGAAAATGGCTCTATAGGGCAGTAGACTTAACCAAAAATTATGTGTAACATATCAAATTAAAGGTAACTTCAAGACCTACAATTTTCATGTTGAGTACATTTTATGAAAAAGGCTGTAAGTGCCCTAAATATTGACATGAAAAAATCGGATTATAGGAGACAGGAAATACACTATTCATGTAATTAATTAATTCCGGGATTTATAACATTGCATGGCACGGATCTTGACGCCATCGGACGGCTGCTGTGTATCTTCTCCAAATCGCCTGGATTCCAGCCTGAGTTTCACGGGGGCTTTCCCGGCGGCTACCGGCGGCGCCTCCACCGGCAAACTTCGCCTCCCCCCTCACGGTGGTGGGGGCAACATTTTGCCGGCGGCTAGGGAGGCGGGAGGTGGCGGCGCCACCTCACCCGAAAGCTCCAAAACCGCCATTAATGGGGAAAAAGAAGAACTGGGCTCGGGCTCATTCGAACCCGAACCCTACCCTAAACATTCCTAAGATCTAGTCATGAAGAAAGAGGTGATGGAGGACCTTCTCGGCGGCCTTGCGACGTGAGGAGCGGCGGGGGACCATTGCGGCGGCGGCGATGCTTATCTCTCGGTTTTCACGGCTCCAACTCGGTTTCTGCTCCAAGGCTCGGTCTCTCTCACTCTATCTGCTACTCCCTTGTCCTGAGGGTGATGAAGTGAAGGGGGAAAAAGGGGGAGGTGAAGTATAGGGGGGGTGATAATTCCTATGTGAAGGTGACGGTTTTGCCTTGTTATTGTCACCATGCATGCATGGGTGGGCCCCACTCCATCCACCTCCTCCTCCATGACTCCAGGGGTCGGCCAACCCAAGTGGGGGATGATGGCATGGGTCCAAGTCGCTCATTCCACTAAACACCCTTAAATATACCACTTTCTCTCTCCTAATTATTCTTTAATTTTGAGATTCTCTCTCTCTCTCTCCTACTCACTAAGTTGGCTGGTTAATCTTTTAGTCTATTGGCAGTTCACATGTCCATTTCATCCTCCAAAACATGGTTAGTCCAAGTGAGTTGGGCTTGACTTGAGTTAGCCCATTTGAGCTAGCTTGACCAAAACCCAGGCTAAAGTTGACTTAGGTCAATTTGGTCTTTGAGGTTGGCCCAAATGGATCCTTGGTGACCCATTGGCCTCCCCTAAGGCTTAGGTAGGGTTGTCTTGGCCCTTTGGAGGTCACTTGATCCTTAAGCAGGGTACCTTGTGTTGAAACCACCCGTCACCACACATCTTGCCAAAACCCCGAGGTAATGGTAAGGGGGGACGGGGGTACATAAACACCAAGGACCACCCGCTGCAGGCAATGTGGGACTAATCCAACCACGGGATGGCGGGGATATTCCGCCACACAAGGGGGCCCACCGGGGTCAACACCCAGACCTGGAACGCGATGGGGAAAGCCCAAACATGCGGTCCCACACACACCCAATCCCGCTGGACCTTGGTTCTCAACACACCCCCGCAGCGGGAGGCTCTGATACCATGTGGAAACCACCCGTCACCACACATCTTCCCAAAACCCCGAGGTGATGGTAAGGGGGGACGGAGGTACATCCTGCTGCAGGCAATGTGGGACTAATCCATCCACGGGATGGCGGGGATATTCCGCCACACGGGGGGCCCACCGGGGTCAACACCCAGACCTAGAACGCGATGGGGAAGCCCAAATATGCGGTCCCACACACACCCAATCCCGCTGGACCTTGGTTCTCAACACACCCCCGCAGCGGGATGGCTCTGATACCATGTTGAAACCACCCGCTACACACATCTTGGCCCTACATAAACACCAAGGACCACCCGCTGGCAATGTGGGACTAATCCAACCACGGGATGGCGGGGATATTCCGCCACACAAGGGGGCCCACCGGGGTCAACACCCAGACCTGGAACGCGATGGGGAAAGCCCAAACATGCGGTCCCACACACACCCAATCCCGCTGGACCTTGGTTCTCAACACCTTGACTACTTAAGGGCTAGAGTTGACTTTGGTCAACTTAGCCTTTTTGATTGGTCCCAATGGGTCCTTGGTGACCCATTGGACTCTCACTAGGGTTATGAAGGTATGTGTGAGGTCCACTTGACTAAGGGAACTTCAATTGACCCTTGTGCAGGTCAGTTTGACCCAATGTAGGTTATGTTGACTCATTTAGGGTTAGAGTTGACTTTGGTCAACTTAGCCTCTTGAGTGGACCCCAATGGGTCCTAGGTGACCCATTGACCTCACTCCAGAGTTAGGTGGGCTTGGGTGGGGTCCACTTGGCTTGGGGATGGTCAATTGACCCTAAGTAGGTTAGTTTGACCCATTTAGGGTTGGGGTTGACTTGGGTCAACTTAACCCCTTTGACTGCCCTCCATGGGTCCTTAGTGATCTAATGGATTACAATTGGTTGATGAGACCATGATGGGGTCTTGAAGTCTTGGTGAAGCCCCATGGTTATCTCAAACTAAGGTTCACGAATTTACTATTTGCAGACCATAGTGGTCTCACCCACATTCTTAGGTTTTTCTTGGTCTTCTTGGGCTTCCTAGGGTTTTGTCATGACCTAGTCATGACCAAAACCACTCTTAGGGGTTTAGTTGGAAATGAGATGTTACAAATCTCAATAAACAAAACAAAGATTTCGTCCCCGAAATCAAGGCTAAGCCTACGGGAATTTCTATCGAAGAAAGAGGAAACTTGTAACATCCATAAGAAGTGATATATTACATCTCGACGCCATGGTTGCTAAGTGGAGTTTAAAGGAAAAGCCTAAATATATGACAAATTCGCCCAAATTGGCAAAACCAAGATCCCAATAAACAAAAGATTAGCCTCTACTCTTCCTAAAGCAGCCCTACTAGTTTAAAAAAAACAGTAAAGTAAATTGAACATGTTGAGAGGTTGTGAGGTATACCTGACTGAACAGCTCCGGATATCTTTCCCGCATCAGGTCCTGAGGTTCCCAAGTATGCTCCTCTCGTCCGTGGTTCCTCCACAGGACCTTGACTAGCGGGATCTTCTTGCGGCGCAAGACTCGTATCCCTTGGTCGTCGATCCGTATCGGCTCCAAATGTACAGATCGATCCGAAGCTATCGGCCCATCAGTGGCCGTAATCTGCAACTCCGGGCGTAGTAGAGCCCTCCTGAGTGAAGACACGTGAAAGACGTCATGCAAGCCGACCAGCTCTGGTGACAGCTCCAGCCGGTAAGCTAGGGGACCGATCCGCTCCAGGATCTTGAACGACCCCATGTACCTCGGGGTAAGCTTCTTTCGCCGACCACGTACTCGTGAAACCCCATGCATCGGCTGGATCTTCAAGAACACCCGATCCCCTACCTGAAACTCCACTAGACGATGTCGAGCGTCATAATATTTCGCCTGCCTGCTCTGCGCCTCCAGCATTCTATCCCGTATCAGTCGTACCTGTGCCTCAGTATCCTCGATAAAGTCCGTGCCCACAGTCTTCGGACCCTCGTCTTGTATCCAAGACAACGGAGTCCTACATTTTCGCCCATACAACGCCTCATACAGAGCCATCCGTATACTAGACTGATGAATGTTATTGTACGAAAACTCCACTAGGGGCAACATCCTCTCCCAGGGCTCTCCACGGTCCACAATACACAGTCTCAGCATGTCCTCCAGTGTCCGTTTTGTGCGCTCTGTTTGCCCATCTGTCTGGGGGTGGAAGGTCGTACTGAAAGCCAGTCGAGTACCCAAGTATGCCTGTACTGTCCTCCATTCCTTGGACGTGAATCGTCCATCTCGATCCGACACGATCGTCCTGGGCACCCCATGATATCGCACAAACTGCTCTATGAACCTCCGTGCCAGTACTCCGACAACATCCTCTTTCCTGATCGGGATGAACCTAGCCACCTTCGTCAGCGGTCAACGATTACCCAGATAGAATCGTTTCCCGCCCGTGATCGAGGGAGACCATGGATGAAGTCCATCGCGATATCCTCAAATTTCCACTCCAGCACCGGGAGTGGCTGCAATAAACCAGCGGGATGTCTGCACTCTGCCTTCACTAACTGGCACGCCTCGCAGTGGGTCACGAAGTAGACAATGTCCTTCTTCATGCCCGGCCAATATAGAGTCTTCTTCAAATCCGCCGTCATCTTAGTGATCCCAGGATGTATAGAATATCTGCTATGATGAGCCTCGGCCATGATGTCCTCCCGAATCTGGCCTCCATCCGGTATGTAAGTCCGACCTCTGAAACATATCAGATCATCTCGTATCGTGTAGTCTCCAGCTGAGCCTGCCTCCAAGGCCCGGAAAATCGGCTCTAGTTTGACATCCCGCCTCTGCCAATCTCTGACTCTGTCATGTATATCATAGGTGGTGCTCGTAGCGGCCAGGTACTCCTTGTACCGCTCAGGGTCATCAGATGATACCAGAGTGATATGCATCTCTTCAAAACTCCGTAGTAGCTCCATGGACATAAGTTGGGGCCCTGCTCCAGAAGTGGAAGCTCTCCGGCTCAGTGCATCGGCCACCACGTTTGCCTTACCCGGATGGTAGTGCATCTCGTACTGATAGTCCGCTAGAAACTCCACTCATCTGCGTTGCCGGATATTCAGTTCCTTCTGCGTATCCACATATTTCAGATTTTTATGATCTGAAAATATATCGCAGTGGACACCATAGAGGTAGTGCCGCCAGACCTTCAATGCAAATATAACCGCTCCCATCTCCAAGTCGTGAACTGGGTAGTTCTGCTCGTGTTTCTTCAGCTGGCGGGAGGCATAAGCGATCACATGTCCCTTTTGCATCAAAACTGCTCCCATGCCCTGGTAGGAGGCATCCACATAAACCTGAAATCCTTCTCTCCCCGAGGGGAGGGCAAGTATCGGAGCCGAAGTGAGTCGACTTTTCAGCTCTTGGAATGCCGACTCGCACGGTGGTGTCCAAACAAACGGTACATCTTTCCTTGTCAGAGAGGTAAGTGGGAGGGCAAGTCTAGAAAAACCCTCTACGAACTTCCGGTAGTAGCCGACAAGTCCTAGGAAGCTCCGTACCTCCGTAGCTGTCTTCAACTGTGGTCAATCTCGGACTGCCTGAATCTTGGCCGGATCTATTGTCAACCCTGCTCCACTAATAACGTGTCCAAGGAAGGCCACCTCCTTCAGTCAGAACTGACATTTGCTGAATTTGGCATATAACTGATGTTCCCGTAGCTTCTCCAAGGTCAGCGTCAGATGCCTCGCGTGCTCCTCCTCGGTCCTCGAGTAAATGAGGATGTCATCGATCAAAACGATGACAAACACATCTAGATATGTCTCGAAGACCCGATTCATGAGAGTCATGAATGCTGACGGCGCATTCGTGAGCCCGAAGGACATCACGGTAAACTCGTAGAGTCCATACCTGCTGCTAAAAGCAGTCTTCTGTATATCCTTCTCTCGGATCCTCAACTGATAATAGCCCGATCGCAAGTCCAACTTCGAGAAGAAGTGGGCTCCCTCCAACTGGTCGAACAGCTCGTCTATCCTTGGCAGAGGATAGGTATTCCTGACTGTTAGCCGGTTCAACGCCCGGTAATCGATACACAACCTGAGTGTTCCGTCTTTCTTCTTGACAAACAACACTGGGGCTCCCCATGGCGAAGAGCTCGGCTGGACAAACCCGGCTTCCACCAACTCCTGCAGCTGACTCCGGAACTCTGTCAGCTCCCTTGGGGCCATGCGGTAAGGAGCTCTGGATACCGGCTTGGCCCCTAGCATAAGCACTATCTGGAAATCCTGCTCTCTATGCGGGGGTAGCCCTGGTAGTTTCTCCGGGAAGACGTCTGCAAAATCCCGCACCACGGGAATGTCGGATACAGATCCCTTGACCTCCGCCATCTCGAAGAGAATCTGATAAATCTCGTCGCCCTGCAAGTGGGCCTTGACGGCCTGAATAGACGATAAGAATATATGGGAGGCGGGTCTAATACCTTCCATCACGACGAACGAGTCCCCGTATCTCAGGGTAATCCTCTTGGCCAAGCAGTCAATCTGGGCATGGTTCCAATGGAGCCATGTCATACCCAGAATCAGATCAAAATCAGGCAGCAACAGAATTGTCGCTGGAGCTTCGAAGGGTTTTCCTCCTATCCATGCCTCCAGATTGCAATGGGATGACGCGAACAGCTCCGACCCGTCGGGTAGCCGTATCCGTAACGGCTTGCCTGTGATCCTCTCCACGCCTCCCAACCCTTGGATAAAGGTCTCCGACACAAACGAGTGCGAAGCACCCGTGTCGAAGAGAGTGTGTGTGGGCTTGCCGCAAATGAAGACGATGCCCGAGATTGTAAATTTAATTAGAGTTCTATTTCTGGTTTTCCTGCCTAGTCTTAATAATTCAAGTTCATGAAACTACTTTTCTAGGAAGGAAAGACTTAAGTAAAAAGGAAACTTTTTGGTCGTACTTGTAATCACTTGCTCTGGGTTCCTGGGTTGAGCCAAGTCCAGTGCATAAATCTGCTGTCCTTCCGGCCTGTGCTTTTTACCCTGATATCCGCGTCCTTGGCCACGTCCTCGACCTCCATAATGCTGAGTCGGTGGGGCAATCTGCGGTGCTGGTGGAGGCATCCCTCTCACGGGACAGTTTCTCTTGATGTGCCCCACCTGATGGCAGTGGTAACATTCCGGCGGAGTGTAAGCCCCACCTCCCGGTCTCTGCACATCTCTCATCTGAATAGGCCGAGGGGCCAGCGTCACCTGCTCCCTCGGCTCCTGCCTCACCTCCTGTCGAGGCTGATCCTCCACCTTTTGTACCTCTGGCGCACGACCTCGCCGCTGATCGTTCCGGGCTCCCCGGCTTTGATCTTCCGTTGGCCGCTTCCGGCCTCTGGTGGTGAGTCAATCTGCCTCTAACCTCTTTGCCATCTCCAGAATACTAGTGATAGGCCCGTCCGAAACGAAAAGAAGGGCATCCCTCATGTCTTCTCGTAAACCTTTGTAGAACCTCTTGGTGTACGCTGCCTCATCTAGCCGGTAAGAGTCTGCAAAACGGGCCAGATGGTTGAACTCTCGATGGTACTCCACCACCGTCCGAGAACCTTACTTCAACTGCAAGAAGCGGTCCTCCAGCTCGTCTCGGGCCGACTGCGGAACAAAGTGCTCCAACAACATGGGCCTGAACTCCTCCCACGTCACCTCGGCAGCCTCCCTATCAGCAAAGGTAGTCTCCAGAACTGTCTTCCACCACCGCTTGGCATGGGACTCCAAGCAGGAAACAACCAGTGGTACCCTTTCCTCCCAAGGGCTCCGTATCCCTGTCAGCATCTCCTCCATGATGTCTAGTCATTCCTCTGTCTGAACTACCGACTCTGTCCCCAAGTAGGACAGGGGAGAGAGTCCTCGAAAGATGCTGAGCCAGTTGACTCCCGGAATAGGCTGCGGAGCCCGGGCCTGTTGGTTCCTGAAGGCTTCCAGGATAGCCGTCAGAGTTTGTCCCATGTCAGACTGTAGGAATTGAGTGGGAACCGACGGCGGTGGTGCAACTTCCGGAATCTGTGTAGGCAGTGCTGGAGGCTGCGCCACAAAATTTATCGCCAGAACTTTTTCAATCTTAACTAAAATGGACAATTATATATGTGATCCCCACATGGGCACACCACTGCTTCCGCTGCTTAGTTTGTCCCGAAACTAAACTCGCGCGGTGGTGACCAGGGGTTGTGGACCCTAAACCCTAAACCTCGATCGAAAAGTAACAGTCCACAACCCTTGGGTCACCCCCGCACGAGTTTAGTTTGGGGACAAACTAAGCAGCGGAAGCTGTGGTGTGCCCATGTGGGGATCACATACATGATTGTCCATTTTAGTTAAGGTTGAAAAAATTTCTGATGATAAATTTTGTGGCGCAGCCTCCAGCACTGCCTACACCACTGGGTGGAACCCCGCAGATTCCGGAAGTTGCACCACCGCCGCCGGTTCCCACTCAATTCCTACAGTCTGACATGGGACAGACTCTGACGGCTATCTTGGAAGCCTTCAGAAACCAACAGGCCCCGGCTCCGCAGCCTATTCCGGGAGCCAACTGGCTCAGCATCTTTCGAGGACTCTCTCCCCCGTCCTACTTGGGGACAGAGACGGTAGTTCGGACAGAGGAATGGCTAGACATCATGGAGGAGATGCTGACAGGGATACGGAGCCCTAGGGAGGAAAGGGTGCCACTGGTTGTTTCCTGCTTGGAGTCCCATGCCAAGCGGTGGTGGAAGACAGTTCTGGAGACTACCTTTGCTGATAGGGAGGCTGCCGAGGTGACGTGGGAGGAGTTCAGGCCCATGTTGTTGGAGCACTTTGTTCCGCAGTCGGCCCGAGACGAGCTGGAAGACCGCTTCTTGCAGTTGAAGCAAGGTTCTAGGACGGTGGTGGAGTACCATCGAGAGTTCAACAATCTGGCCCGTTTTGCAGACTATTACCGACTAGATGAGGCAGCGTACACCAAGAGGTTCTACAAATGTTTACGGGAAGACATGAGGGATGCCCTTCTTTTCATTTCGGACGGGCCTATCACTCGTATTCTGGAGATGACAAAAAGGTTAGAGGCAGATTGGCTCACCACCAGAGGCCGGAAGCGGCCAACGGAGGATCAGAGCCGGGGAGCCCAGAACGATCAGCGGCGAGGTCGTGCGCCAGAGGTACGAAAGGTGGAGGATCAGCCTCGACAGGAGGTGAGGCAGGAGCCGAGGGAGCAGGTGACGCTGGCCCCTCAGCCTATCCAGATGCGAGATGTGCAGAGACCGGGAGGTGGGGCTTACACTTCGCCAGAATGTTATCACTGCCATCAGGTGGGGCACATCAAGAGAAACTGTCCCGTGAGAGGGATGCCTCCACCAGCACCGCTGATTTCCCCACTGACTCAGCATTATGGAGGCCGAGGACATGGCCAAGGACGCGGATATCAGGGTAGAGACCGCAGGCCGGAAGGACAGCAGATTTATTCACTGGACCTGGCTCAACCCATGAACCCGGAGCAAGTGATTACAGGTACGACCCAAAAGTTTTATTTTTTACTTAAGCTCTTTCCTTCCTAGAAAAGTAGTTTCATGAACTTGAATTATTAAGACTAGGCAGGAAAACCAGAAATAGAACTCTAAGTAAATTTTACAATCTCAGGCATCGTCTTCATTTGCGACAAGCCCGCACACACTCTCTTCGACACGGGTGCTTCGCACTCGTTTGTGTCGGAGACCTTTATCCAAGGGTTAGAAGGCGTGGAGAGGATCACAGCCAAGACGTTACGGATACGGCTACCCGACGGGTCGGAGCTGTTCGCATCATCCCGTTGCAATCTGGAGGCATGGATAGGCGGAAAACCCTTCGAAGCTCCAACGACAATTCTGTTGCTGCCTGATTTTGATCTGATTCTGGGTATGACATGGCTCCATTGGAACCATGCCCAGATTGACTGCTTGGCCAAGAAGATTACCCTGAGATATGGGGACTCGTTCGTCGTGATGGAAGGTATTAGACCCGCCTCTCATATATTATTATCATCTATTCAGGCCGTCAAGGCCCACATGCAGGGAGACGAGATTTATCAGATTCTCTTCGAGATGACGGAGGTCAAGGTTATCTGTATCCGACATTCCCGTGGTGCGGGATTTTGCGGATGTCTTCCCGGAGAAACTACCAGGGCTACCCCCGCACAGAGAGCAGGATTTCCAGATAGTGCTTATGCCAGGGGCCAAGCCGGTATCCAGAGCTCCCTACCGCATGGCCCCAAGGGAGCTGACAGAATTCTGGAGTCAGCTGCAGGAGTTGGTGGAAGCCGGGTTTGTCCGGCCGAGCTCTTCGCCATGGGGAGCCCCAGTGTTGTTTGTCAAGAAGAAAGACGGAACACTCAGGTTGTGTATCGATTACCGGGCGTTGAACCGGCTAAGAGTCAGGAATACCTATCCTCTGCCAAGGATAGACGAGATGTTCGACCAGTTGGAGGGAGCCCACTTCTTCTCGAAGTTGGACTTGCGATCGGGCTATTATCAGTTGAGGATCCGAGAGGAGGATATACAGAAGACTGCTTTTAGCAGCAGGTATGGACTATACGAGTTTACCGTGATGCCCTTCGGGCTCTCGAATGCGCCGTCAGCATTCATAACTCTCATGAACCGGGTCTTCAAGACATATCTAGATGTGTTTGTCATCGTTTTCATCGATGACATCCTCATTTACTCGAGGACCGAGGGGGAGCACGCGAGGCATCTGACGCTGACCTTGGAGAAGCTACGGGAACATCAGTTATATGCCAAATTCAGCAAATGCCAGTTCTGGCTGAAGGAGGTGGCCTTCCTTGGACACGTTATTAGTGGAGCAGGGTTGGCAGTAGATCCGGCCAAGATTCAGGCAGTCCGAGATTGGCCACAGTTGAAGACAGCTACGGACGTACGGAGCTTCCTAGGACTTGCCGGCTACTACCGGAAGTTCGTAGAGGGTTTTTCTAGACTTGCCCTCCCACTTGCCTCTCTGACAAGAAAGGATGTACCGTTTGTTTGGACACCACCGTGCGAGTCAGCATTCCAAGAGCTGAAAAGTCGACTCACTTCGGCTCCGATACTTGCCCTCCCCTCGGGGAGAGAAGGATTTCAGGTTTCTGTGGATGCCTCCTACCAGGGCATGGGAGCAGTTTTGATGCAAAAGGGACATGTGATCGCTTATGCCTCCCGCCAGCTGAAGAAACACGAGCAGAACTACCCAGTTCACGACTTGGAGATGAGAGCGGTTATATTTGCATTGAAGGTCTGGCGGCACTACCTCTATGGTGTCCACTGCGATATATTTTCAGATCATAAAAATCTGAAATATGTGGATACGCAGAAGGAACTGAATATCCGACAACGCAGATGGGTGGAGTTTCTAGCGGACTATCAGTACGAGATGCACTACCATCCGGGTAAGGCAAACGTGGTGGCCGATGCACTGAGCCGGAGATCTTCCACTTCTGGAGCAGGGCCCCAGCTTATGTCCATGGAGCTACTACGGAGTTTTGAAGAGATGCATATCACTATGGTATCATCTGATGACCCTGAGCGGTACAAGGAGTACCTGGCCGCTACGAGCACCACCTATGATATACATGACAGAGTCAGAGATTGGCAGAGGCGGGATGCCAAACTAGAGCCGATTTTCCGGGCCTTGGAGGCAGGCTCAGCTGGAGACTACACGATACGAGATGATCTGATATGTTTTAGAGGTCGGACTTACATACCGGATGGAGGCCAGATTCGGGAGGACATCATGGCCGAGGCTCATCATAGCAGATATTCTATACATCCCGGGATCACTAATATGACGACGGATTTGAAGAAGACTCTATACTGGCCGGGCATGAAGAAGGACATTGTCTACTTCGTGACCCACTGCGAGGCGTGCCAGTTAGTGAAGGCAGAGTGCAGACATCCCGCTGGTTTATTGCAGCCACTCCCGGTGCTGGAGTGGAAATTTGAGGATATCGCGATGGACTTCATCCATGGTCTCCCTCGATCACGGGCGGGAAACGATTCTATCTGGGTAATCGTTGACCGACTAACGAAGGTGGCTAGGTTCATCCCGATCAGGAAAGAGGATGTTGTCGGAGTACTGACACGGAGGTTCATAGAGCAGTTTGTGCGATATCATGGGGTGCCCAAGACGATCGTGTCGGATCGAGATGGATGATTCACGTCCAAGGAGTGGAGGACAGTACAGACATACTTGGGTACTCGACTGACTTTCAGTACGGCCTTCCACCCCCAGACAGATGGGCAAACAGAGCGCACCAACCGGACACTGGAGGACCTGCTGAGACTGTGTATTGTGGACCGTGGAGAGCCTTGGGAGAGGATGTTGCCCCTAGTGGAGTTTTCGTACAATAACAGTCATCAGTCTAGTATACGGATGACTCCGTATGAGGCGTTGTATGGGCGGAGGTGTAGGACTCCGTTGTCTTGGATACAAGACGAGGATTCGAAGACTGTGGGCACAGACTTTATCGAGGATACTGAGGCACAGGTACGGCTGATACGGGATAGAATGCTGGAGGCGCAGAGCAGGCAGGCGAAATATTATGACACTCGGCATCGTCTAGTGGAGTTTCAGGTAGGGGATCGGGTGTTCTTGAAGATCCAGCCGATGCATGGGGTCTCACGAGTACGTGGTCGGCGGAAGAAGCTTAGCCCGAGGTACATGGGGCCGTTCAAGATCCTGGAGCGGATCGGTCCCCTAGCTTACCGGCTGGAGCTGTCACCGGAGCTGCCCGACTTGCATGACGTCTTTCACGTGTCTTCACTCAGGAGGGCTCTACTACGCCCGGAGTTGCAGATTACGGCCACTGATGGGCCGGTAGCTTCAGATCGATATGTACATTTGGAGCCGATACGGATCGACGACCAGGGGATACGAGTCTTGCTCCGCAAGAAGATCCCGCTAGTCAAGGTCCTGTGGAGGAACCACGGACGAGAGGAGCATACTTGGGAACCTCAGGACCTGATGCAGGAAAGATATCCGGAGCTGTTCAGTCAGGTATACCTCACAACCTCTCAACATGTTCAATTTACTTTCCTGTTTTTAAACTAGTAGGGCCGCTCTAGGAAGAGTAGATGCTAATCTTTTGTTTATTGGGATCTTGGCTTTGCCAATTGGGCGAATTGGTCATATATTTAGGTTTTTCCTTTAAACCCCACTTAGCAACCATGATGTCGAGATATAATATATCACTTCTTATGGGATGTTACAAGTTTCCTCTTTCTTCGATAGAAATTCCCGTAGGCTTAGCCTTGATTTCGGGGACGAAATCTTTGTTTTGTTTATTGTGATTTGTAACATCTCATTTCCAACTAGACCCCTAAGAGTGGTTTTGGCCATGACTAGGTCATGACAAAACCCTAGGAAGCCCAAGAAGACCAAGAAAAACCTAAGAATGTGGGTGAGACCACTATGGTCTGCAAATAGTAAATTCTTGAACCTTAGTTTAAGATAACCATGGGGCTTCACCAAGACTTCAAGACCCCACCATGGTCTCATCAACCCATTGTAAGATCCATTAGAGCACTAATGACCCATGGAGGGCAGTCAAAGGGGTTAAGTTGAGCCAAGTCAACCCTAACCCTAAATGGGTCAAACTAACCTACTTAGGGTCAATTGACCATCCCCAAGCCAAGTGGACCCCAACCAAGCCCACCTAACCCTAAAGTGAGGTCAATGAGTCACCTAGGACCCATTGGGGTCCACCCAACAGGCTAAGTTGACCAAAGTCAACTCTAACACTAAATGGGTCAACCTAACCTACATTGGGTCAAACTGACCTGCACAAGGGCCAATTGAACTTCCCTTAGCCAAATGGACCCCACACATACCTTCATAACCCTAGTGAGAGGCCAATGAGTCACCAAGGACCCATTGGGGCCAACCAAAAAAGACTAAGTTGATCAAAGTCAACTCTAGCCCTAAAGTGGTCAAGTGCCCTGCCAAAGGGCCAAGACAACCCTACCTAGGCCTTAGGGGAGGCCAATGGGTCACCAAGGACCCATTTGGGCCAACCTCAAAGACCAAATTGACCTAAGTTAACCCTAGCCTAGGTTTGGGTCAAGCTAGCCCAAATGGGCTAACTCAAGCTCAAACCCAATTCACTTGGGCTAACCTTACCTTGAGGGATGAAATGGACATGTGAGCTGCCAATAGACTAGAGGGTTGACTAGCCAACTTAGTGACTAGGAGAGAGAGAGAGAATCTCAAAAAAAAAATTTAAAGAATAATTAGGAGAGAGAAAGGGGTATATTTAAGGATGTTTAATGGAATGAGCCACTTGGGCCCATGCCATCAGCCCTCACTTGGGCTGACCGACCCCTGGAGTCATTGAGGAGGAGGTGGATGGAGTGGGGCCCACCCATGCATGCATGGTGACAAAAACAAAGCTAGGCCGCCACCTCTCACTTAGGAATTATCACCCCCCCTATACTTCATCTCCCCACCTCCCCCCCCCCCACTTCATCACCCTCAGGACAAGGAGAGCAGCAGAGAGAGAGAGAGAGAGAGAAACCGAGCCTTGGAGTTGAACCCGAGCTGGAGCCGTAAAACCAAGGATCAGCGCCGCCGCCGCCGCAATGGCTCTCCGCCGCTCCTCACGTCGCAAGGCCGCTGGGAAGGTCCTCCCTCACCTCTCTCTTCATGCCTAGATCTTAGGAATGTTTAGGGTAGGGTTCGGGCTCGAATGAGCCCGAACCCAGTTCTTCTTTTCCGCCATTAATGGCGTTTGAAAGCTTTCGGGTGAGGTGGCGCCGCCACTTTCCGCCGCCTTAGCCGCCGACAAAAGGTTGCCCCCACCACTGTGAGGGGGGAGGAGAAGTTTGCCGGTGGAAGCGCCGCCGGTAGCCGCCGGGAGAGCTCCCGTGAAGTTCGGGCTGGATTCCAGGCGATTTGGAGAAGAAAAGCAGCTGCCGTCCGATTTCTTTAGGATTAGTGCCATGCAATATTATAAATCATGGATTTATTTAAGTACATGAATAGTGTATTTCCTGTCTCCTATAATCCGATTTTTGCATGCCAATATTTAGGGCACCCACAGCCTTTTGCATAAAATGTATTCAACATGAAAATTGTAGTCTTGAAGTTACCTTTAATTTGATAGGTTACACATAAATTTTGGTTAGGTCTACTACTCTATAGAGCCATTTTCCTAGGGCTGGTCCTAGGGTAGGTCAGAAACTAAAATGAGTGCCCTGCCCAAACCCTAAGTCCAAATGGGCTGAAATTTTGGGCATGTGGCTTAATTAGTCATATCTAGGCCCTCCCCAAAAATGAGAATTTTTGGGGAAAATAATTCTATAGTTTTAGTCAGAATATGATAAATTAAATTTTGTTGATTTTTGGAGCATATCAATCCTAATATGCCCCAAATTTTGGTGGCCTGCCCTTAGGGGTATAATAGACCTATGGTAGAAAAATTAGTCAATTTGTCCCTCTGCATGTTGAGATATCTCACTTGCAAGATCTGAAAAGGTGAATGGTCTTGGGCTGCAAATAACAAAAATGCTGAAATTGGAAGAGATGCCCAAGCCCATCCAGAGGCCCAAATAACCTGGGATTTTGGGAAGTAACTGGTTTAGAGCATATGTAGGCCCTGCCCAAAATTGGGATTAATTGGAATTTAAATTAGGGGGAAAATTACTAAAATACCTCTAGGCTTGTTTAGGTGATTTTTGGAGTAGTTCAACTCCAAAAGGCCCTAATATTTGGTGGCATGTCCATGGGGACATTATTAAGGCATGGTTAAAGTTTCAGCCCATATGGACCATAGCAAGTTAGGTAAAACCCCTTGCATGTGTTGACTTGAAACGAGCTTAGTTTGCTTATAGCTAAAAAGAAAAAAAAAATGAAATATTGAATGCACAGCCCTTTTGGACCACTGACTTAGTATTACCTTAAGTAACCTCCCCTCTTTGGGGAAGATGGATGAATTAGGGTTGATTTACCCTTGGACCCAACCTCACACATTAAGGAAGGACCTTTGGGGGTTGTGAAGGACATAGGGGCAAATGCCCTTGTATGACCTTGTAATTTAGTAGATAGATAGCTTATATATATTTAAGCCTCTGGTTGAAATGTTAGGGAATTTAAAAGTAGTTAAGTACCTCAAAAGTCAAACTCTAGTTTTAGGGTAGAAGCACTACTAGGTCAAAATAGTAACTTAACATCATCTAAAAATTGTGAAGATGAAGTACAATGAATCTTAGGGTGAGCTGAACCCCTAGATATTTTTAGTGGAATTTTATAGATTATATTCATGGTAGTCCCTTTGTTAAATATAAAAGCGTACAATTTAGTATTTGATTTAATTTGATCATTTGGTTTAAATGGAATCCAGTATAATTTGGTCAGTGGAGGTTTTTGACCTAAATAGAGGTCTCTGAATTTTATTATAATTTTTAAAGGATTTTATATATTGCTTCCTTCATAAATTTTGTAAAGGCCATACTTGGTAAATAAATGATTTAAAGAATAATTTAACTTGTAAAAATGTGAATTTTGGCCACTGATGATTTTTAGGACGATATCTACTGTTAGGAATTTAATTAGGAATTTTTGAAGTATATTCATAGTACTTGATTCACAATTATGCCCTTTGTAGATTTTTGTATTGAATTTATTTAGAATTAAATATTCTGTGAAAAATCATGAAAGTTGGCCAGTGATAATTTTAGAACTGTAGCAGTGTATATATTTAATTTAAATTATTTTGGATGATAATATAAAGTAGTTGATTTACAAATCTTGGAATATGCGAATTACTGCTAGAATAATTTTAGGACCCTTAAATGTTTGTAGAAAATGTCAAATTTGGAAATTGTCACTTTTAGATATGTGGAATATTATCATGAATTTATGAAACATTAATCATGTCTAAAATGTATACTTCATGATCAACTTGACAATAATTGGCTCTTTTAAAAAATTATTTAAATAGAAGATTAATTGAGGAGAATACAATATTCTGGAATTAAATCATTTATGTCACGATAGGACTCCAGTAATAACCTAGGTCATTCGGATGAAAACTTGAAGGACATCCTATCATGAACATCGCTTAGTATAGGTTGGTCTGCAAATAGTAATTTGGAGAAATGTGTATTAGGATAAAAGTTGGAATAGTGTAGAGTTAGTCGTGTTGAATTGTTTGAATGAAAGTAGATGAGTCACCATAGACAGTTCTAAGGAGTGGTGGGAATCGAGTTGATGTGTGTTAGAAGGCACGCGAGTTCGACGAAAGATCGTCGTTCACGCAATAGTGAAAGGTCTAAACTACCCTAGGATTAGTCTATCGCAATATGAGAAGGTAATGGGTAAGAGAATCAACCAATAATAATAATAAGTAACTTGCGAAAGGGAACGTTGAACGTAATCCCAACATAGTTCCTAGTGCCCCTTGAGAGCCCTTCACAGGTAATATCGGGGGAAGTCCTGAGTTAACGTAAATTGAACTAACAAGCTGAAAGAGTAACTTAGTAATTAGAGATTGCACATTTCACGAACTCAGATAGCACATGAAGATAGTTGGGAGCTTCGACTTGGATGGTTATGAGACAGACGTTTTGGTGCGACGAGCTTTGGCTCGGTTGATATTTGCGACGGACGTTTTGTTCCGGCGTGCTTTGGCTCGGTTGATACTTGTGACAGACGGGATGGTCCGGGGAGCTTTGGCTCGGTACTGATACGATAAAATTACATGTGCATGAAACGAAAGAAAGTTAAGGTGGTGGGTCTTCGGTATGGGTTAGTCATTGCACCGACGCCAATACGATGACTCGGCAAGTGTGGTTTAACACTTCGCCAAACTTAAGTCCGACGGTCCAGTCAGCAAGAGTACGTGGTAGTCCTCTTAGTGCACCAAGCGTTGAGGCGTACGATAGGTCAGACCGGTAGTGCTATTACTGGTTTTGAGGTGGGCGAGACCCAACCCACTGCTTTCGTCTGCCACTACGGAGGTATCCTGGGAGGTAACGACTCCGAAAGGGTGAACTAAAGGTCTGTGTGCACAGAGTCGGGTGTGTGTGTTGCACTTGCATGTTCCATCATACCCACTTGCATGTCATAGCATAATCGATTCATTTAACCCTGACACCTATTGTATAAGTGGTATAAGACGCTTATACAATAGGCCATGCAAAACGACCCCTTGGTCTATAAGCTTGTGTGGGCAAGTTTATAAATTAAGCTTATTTCAATATATATGTACTGCTTGTGATAACCGACACCCCAACGTATAAAGTGGTATGGGACATTTTTATACGATGAGAGCCTTGTAGAAGATCCCTTGGCTTATGTGTACTCACATAAGTGAAGGTTAAATTCTTTTCTTACTTTACCTATTACAACATGATTATAAATTGCTAGCTAGGTCCCCCTGTCACCTGTTTGTTTTACTCTCCACTTTCACATCCTTTCCTTTCTTCCTCCCCGCTCGGTGTCTTGGAGCATGGGGGAAGGGGTGGGGGACGATAGGGCTTAGTATTTTAGACTAACGGTTTTCGAACCACATCATATTTTGTAACGGTCCAGACCCATCCCATGGGAACCCGCTGGCACCGCCGGCCTACCAGGGTCCAGACCCGGGCCCACCACTGGTAGTCAGCCTTTCACATTCAAGCCTGCAGGCCATGCACGCCAACCCCGCTCCGCGCCTGTTTATCAGCAGCGATAGGTTGTTGCCACTGGATCTCGAACCCAGGACCTTGATAAGAGAGCTTTCCGCCACTCCCTCATCACCAACTGAGCTGCAGTGGCAACAACCTATCGCTGCTGATAAACAGGCGCGGAGCGGGGTTGGCGTGCATGGCCTGCAGGCTTGAATGTGAAAGGCTGACTACCAGTGGTGGGCCCGGGTCTGGACCCTGGTAGGCCGGCGGTGCCAGCGGGTTCCCATGGGATGGGCCTGGACCGTTACAACGACGCTCTTACGTGATCACCCAATGTGGATCCGTAACATCTCCGCCCGGCTCGACATCAAGCTTGTCCTCAAGCTTGTCCTCAAGCTTGTCTTGTGGTGGTGGCAGCAATGGAACCAAGGGTGCAGTGGGAGGTTCGCCGACAAACAGCTTTAGCTGCGATACATGAAAGACATCGTGAATCTGCGCGTCATCGTCTAGGCGGAGACGGTAAGCCACTTCCCCGATGCGGTGAAGGATCTCAGATAGACCAAAGAATTTGGGCCCTAGCTTCTGATAGGTCCCCTTAGAGACGGTTGCTTGACAGTAGGGCCGACGCTTGAGCCAAACCCAATCTCTAGGAGCAAAGAATAACTCTCAGTGGCTGTTGTTGTAGGTGTCCTCCATCCGTGCTTGGGCCTGAAGGAGCCGATCCCGTGCGAGGCGAAGAACCTCATCACGCATGCGGAGCTAGGTGTCGATGGTGGTAGAGCAAGCCGATGCAGCAACATAAGTAAGAAGGTGGGGAGGCTCCCGACTGTAAATGAGGCGGAAAGGAGTGGTCTGAAGAGTGGTGTGCTAGGAAGTATTGTAACAATACTCTACCCAAGGTAGCTAGCTGACCCAGTCCTTGGGCCAGTCCCCCGTAAGGCAGCGCAAGTACATCTCGAGGGTTCTGTTGACCACCTCGGTCTGGCCATCAGATTGTGTGTGGTAAGCATAGGAGAGGGCTAATTTCGTGCCGCAAAGGGCGAACAACTCCTGCCAGAACTCAGAAGTGAAGACTTTGTCTCTGTCAGACACGATGCTCTCCGACATCCCGTGGTGACGAAACACTCAATCGAAGAAACTGCAGGCTACATCGGGTCCTGTGATGGGGCGGCTCATGGCAATGAAGTGGCTCCCCTTGGAGAAACGGTCGACCGCCACAAAAATGATATTGAACCCGCGAGATGGAGGCAAGCCCGCGATGAAATCCATGGAGATGTCGGCCTATATCTGTGTCGACACTGGTAGCGGTTGTAGTAGACCGGTCGGGGAGAGAGCCTCTGTCTTGCTGCGTTGGCACCTGATGCAACCCACAATATGGGACTGAACACTACGTTTGAGCCCTGGCCAGAAAAAATCAGCTCGTGGTCGTTGAAGGGTCTTGTGGACCCCTTCGTGGATGCGGTCGTCGATGGCAACAAGAATGTCCCGAATCAAAGGTGAAGTGACTGACAAATAGAAACGATCTTGTAGAGGATGAGGCCGGCCGTCACAGACCTTCCACATCGGTGGTAGGTGCCCCTCCTGAATACAGAGCCGCAGCTCGCGAAGTACGGTGGAGTCGTCGATCTCCTGACTGAGGCGGGGAAGAACCAATGAGAAGGGCTCAGACATAGCATAGAGAAGTGCATCTGGGGAATCGCGGTGAGAAAGAGAGTCGATCGCACTGTTCAAGTGGCCCGCCTTGTATTCCACCCGAAAATCATACACCAGGAGGCGGGTCACCCAGCGTTATTGGGGCACCATCGTTAACCTCTGTTCCAACAAGTACTTGAGGCTGAAGTAGTCGGTACAGATAAAAAGGAACGTCCCCACAAATAGGGTTGTCAGTGATGGACGGCCTTTGCCAGGCCAATAAGCTCCTGCTCCTAGGCGGGAAGTTTCCGATGGTGGAGAGCCGTTTTGCGGCTAAAATAAGCAATCAGGTGGCTGTCCTGCTGAATTACTGTGCCACATCCATGCTCCGAAGCATCACATTCCACTTGGAATTCCTTCTCGAAATCCGGCAACTGAAGAACTGGGGCGGAGACTAGATCCTGTTGTAAAGCTCGAAAATCCTCCATGGTTATGGCGTGTGAACGACCGTTGGAGGGGAAAATCCTGCAGGAGGGAAGAGGATCCCTTCTTCGAGCCTTTCAAAGCAATGGTGATGAGGAGGAGGGAGAGGCGGCAGCGGAGGAGTCGTGCAGTGCGGTGGTTCGAGCGGATGAGCTCTATGCGGTGTGCGGCGTGAACATGCGGGAGGGCTAGGGTTGCTGTGGGAGAAATTAGAGAGAGAGAGGGGGGGGGATAAGAGAGAGTGAGAAAGGGAAATAAGAGAGAGAGAGAGAATTATAATAATTTTTCCTTCTTGCTCATTCCAATACCGTGCCCCTACATAAAGTCCCCTCCAAGGAAATAAAAATACCAAATTGCCCCCTGAATAAGGCTTAACAACTATGAGGTTAAACATACTTAAAACATAATAAAATAGCATGCCGAAAATAGGGAAATAGTAATAATAAATCAAGCGTGCGCGACTCGTGGTTCGCGACGCTTGTACGTGATCCCCCAATGCGGATCCGTAACAGATTGTTGGTTTAAAAATACTAAATCCAAAGAAAAAGCCAATATTGGAGAACAAGATAAAGAATCTTTGTTCTATACCTGTCTTCCTTCCAGTCAAACAAAAGAAGAAGTATATCTTTGTTCTATACCTGTTGCTCTAACCACATGATCAACAACAAATCAGCCTTCACATATCTTGATGAGAAACAAAAATCTGAGGTCACAATGGGAAATGAAGAAGTATCTAATATAGAAGGAAAAGGTTCATCAATAAGACTAAAAAATGAAGAAACAAGTGTCATCCACGATGTCCATTATGTGCCAGGATTAACTCAGAATCTACTAAGTATTGGGTAGCTGTTGTGTAAAGGATATATTGTGCATTTTGACAATGAAGAATGCAGAATAATCAACAAAAAACAACAATCAGCTCGTAGCCATTTCAAAAATGACCAAAAACAAATTTTTCCTCTCACAATCAGCCAAGCTACAACTACTGAAGCGATCTCTTCTCAAGCTCAATCTGCAAGGATATCCAAAGAATTAACATTATGGCATGCGAGGTATGGACACATCAACCACAAAAGTCTAACAAAATTAAGTGATTTGGTTGAGGGTATGCCAAAATTACAAGGTGATAAAAGGTTTTGTGAAACCTGTAATCTTAACAAGATTCACAAAATTCCTTACCCTCACCAAACACAATGGAGAGCCTCGGAGAAGCTGGAGCTAATACATGCAGACATTTGGGGGCCAGCCACTACTCTAACCTGGATGGAAAAAGGTACTATTTGCTGTTTATAGATGACAAAACCAGAATGACATGGATTTATTTTTTAAAGAAGAAATCTGAAGCCTATCCATACTTCATCCAATTCAAAAATTATGTTGAAAATCAAACGGGCCTAAAAGTTATGGGTCTGAAGAACAAACAAAGGAGGTGAATTCACTAGCCTTGAATTTCAGAAATTCTGTCAAAATCACGGAATAAAGAGACAGTTATCAGCCCCTAAATATCCACAGCAAAATGGTATTGTAGAAAGAAAGAATAGAACTATAGTAGAGATGGAAAACAGTATGCTCCAATATAAACAAATGTCAAAGAAATTTTGGGGAGAAGCTATGAATACAACTGTCCATATACTAAATAGATCTCCAACTAGAGCTCTCCCAAAATAAACTCCGTTTGAAGCATGGTATAACAGAAAACCTTCTATTCAACATATGAGGACTTTCAGCCGCATAGCTTATTGCTTACTACAAAAAAAAAACAGAGACAAATTAGAGAAAAAGGGTGAAAAGTTTTTAATGGTTGGCTACAACCATGAATCCAAGGCTTACAGGCTGTTCAACCCAGCAACAAAAGGCTAATAATTAATAGAGATGTTGTTTTCAATGAAGAAGATACCTGGTGCTGGGAAGCTCTCAAGGATCAGAATCAACTACAAGTTAATCAAGAGGAGGTTGAGGTTCAAGCCACTCCCGAAGAAGAGACTTTACCACCTTCCAGTCCTACAGGATCACATTCTTCAACTCAATCATCTGAGGAGAGTAATGATTCATCATCTCCAAAAAGGCATCGTTCCATCATGGATGTCTACAATTCTCAAAATTTAGCTCTTCTTTGCAAAGAAGCAACAAGTTATAAAGAGGCAATAAAAGAGCTCAAATGGATCATTGCTATGGATAATGAAATGCAGATGATTCATAAAAATAAAACCTGAGACTTAATCCCAAAACCCCCAAACAAAGAAATTATTGGGCTAAAATGGGTGTATACAATAAAACTGGACGAAAACGGTCAGTTCAAAAATATAAGGCACGGTTAGTGGTCAAAGGATACTCACAAAAGCCTGACAAGGATTTCATAGAGACATTCTCTCCCATAGTAAGAATGGAAACCATTAGGGCCCGTTCGTTTGCACCGTTTTCACACAGCGTTTTCGTTTTGAGTTTTCGCGGATCAAATGTAGGCATTCGTTTGGCTATGTTTTGCATCGTTTTCGTTTTGAGATGAAAACACTGTGTTTTCGTTTTTTCTAAATTTGCCTGGCTCCAAAACTCACCTCAAGAGGTGCGTTTTGCTGTGTTTTGAGAATAGTCTGTTCTCTTTTTCCCTTCTTCCCCGGCGATTTTCCGCAAGGAGGGGTCGGCGTTGTCGTCGTCGGCGGCTGCCCAGCTCGAGGACCGTAGCTGGGAGGAAAGGAGTCTCCTGGTTCTTCCTAAAGTGTTCTTCCTTCTCTAAGGGATTGTGGGAGTTCAGATAAGAGCCTAGGTAGCCTCCTGCAACCCAATAATAAACACCGTTTTACATGAGTAAGCCAATTTTATTACTCTTATTTGTTATATTAGCAAACCTCTCACCTCCTTGCCTGACGGAAACTCTATATCCTCCTTCGCGATTTCTGCTCGGAGGAAAGGAGTCTGATGTAGTTGCATACAGGAGCTGCAGGAGGAATAAGATGCCCGTGGACTTAATTGACTTCGACTTTCACACCAAAAAATGCAAGGTGAAATAAGCAGCGCTCCCGCCTCGTGAATGTTACAAACGAACATCAGTTTTTGTTTTGGTCTAAAACGAACACGAAAAACATTCTCCAAACGAACATAAGTTTTCGTTTTACCCCAAAACGAAAACTCATGATTTTTCGTTTTGGGTCAAAACGAAAACCTTCTCATGAAAACTTGCAAACGAACGGGCCCTTGGGCTTCTTTTTGCATTTGCCGCACAAAATTGCCTACAAATTCATCAGTTAGATATAAAATCTGCATTTTTAAATGGAGATTTAGAAGAAAAAAAATCCTTGTTTATCAACTAGAAGGGTATGAAGAAAACTGGCAAGAAGAGAATGTTTGTAAACTTAATAAGACTCTATATGATCTTAAGCAAGTCCCTTTGGCATGGTATGCTAAAATCAATCAATATCTATGCAAAAGACAATTCTCTAAAAGCCCCAATGATCCTGCCCTTTACATTCAGGGAGAAAAAAAAAGTATTTACTTGTATGCATCTATGTAGATGTCATATTGGTCACTGGCTCATCCTGAGATCTTATTCTGGAATTCAATGAAAACATGATGAGAGAATTTGAAATGAGCAATGTAGGGATTATGAAATATTTTTTAGGTTTGCAAATTCAACAGCAACCTGAAATGATTTTCATATATCAATAAAAGTATATCAATAAGCTGTTAGAAAAGTTTCGGAACGAAGGATTGTAAGCCATGTATCACGCCAATGTGCACGGGTGAACAATTATCAGATAATAAAGAAGATGTGCAAGTAGAAGGAGAAATCTACCGAAGCACAGTTGGTTCCTTGACGTTCCTCATTAACACCCGCCTCGACATTGAATATGCTGTCAGTATGGCCTCAAGGTTTATGAATAATCCCAAATCCATCCACATGAAAGTTGTAAAATGGGTGCTAAGGTACCTTCAAGGAACCAAAGATTTCGGTCTTTGTTATTTCGGAAAAGAGGGGGAAGCAGGGAAGAAGCTAATAGGATATTCCGACAGCGGTTGGGCCGACAACACTGAAGATCGAAAAAGTACTAGCGGTTTTCTATTCCAATTAGGTGAAAATACCATTTCATGGAGCTCAAGGAAGCAGAAATGCACAACACTATCTTCCGCCGAAGCAGAATACATCACCATTGGGGAAGCTGCTAAAGAAGCTCTATGGTTAAAAAGATTAATAGAAGAAATCTGTAAAGTAAAGGAAGGATCAACTGAGATTAAGATCGATAGCACTTCAGCCATCGCCATGTGCAAAAATCCTGTTTTTCATAACAGGACAAAACATATTGTTGAAGTTAGTGATCGGGCGGTCTGCCGGTCTGGCTTGGCGGGTTGATGACCGCACGGTTTGACAGTCACCCTTCAGCGGTTTGGTTGCTGTGTGTTGCTGTCTGAGGTCCAAGCGGTCTAGCGGGTTGTCTCTGGCGACTTGGAGACCGGGCGGTCTAGCGGTCTCCCATGGCGATCTCTCTCTCTCTGGTAGTAGCCGAGCGGTTAGCCGTTCTGCCTAACCGCGCGTCTTGTGCGGTTTGTGTCTGTATAGTCCGCTTGTGTCATGTAAATTTTTAGTCCCACATCTCTTATTTGTATTCTCTCTTCTCTCCTCCATTCTATATAAGGGAGGTCATACTTTTGTAATAGATACCTTTTTCGGATAATAAAGTTTCAGTTAAAACCATTTCGGTTTGTTTTTGTTCGGTTTTTACATGGTATCAGAGGACTCGATCTACTCCTCCTGATTCTGTGCCTTCCCTGTCCGCGCGGCTTGTCTCGCCGGTTTGCTCCCTGTCCGCGCGACCTCTTCCTCTCCTTGTCGTTGCCCTCTGTGTGCGCGATCTTTTTGTTTCCTGTTCTAAGTCGCCGCCTCCTATCGTCGCGACCTATTTTGTCGCTGCTCCTGTTCGAGCGGCTTGTCCTCTAGCCGTCGACTTCTTCCCCTCTGCTTGGGTCTGCGGCTTGGTCGTGGCTTTTCTGGCCGCTGGTTTCTGCCCTCGTGACCGCTGCAGCTTTTCTTCTTCCTATCCGTGCGGGTTGTTTCCTAACCGCCCGGCTTCCCTTTTCCTGCTCCTATGGCTCTTTCTGATGCTTCTACTGCCACCACCCCTGTCACCAATCCGGCTCCGCCTCTTCCTCCTACTCCTTCCGGGAACCTTGGCACTGTTTCCAAGCTTGTCGGCTCCAACTACCCGGATTGGAGCGTCTCTTTCACCTTTCTACTCCGCTCGCAACGCAAACGCCACCATCTCGTTGATGACCCACCTCCTACCACTTCACCTCTCTTTGATGACTGGGATGCAAGTGGCGCTTGTGCGTACTTGGCTCGCTAACAGCCTTACCGATGAGTGCCTTCCCGTCATCCGTCATGATGAGACGGTCAAGGCTGCTTGGCTTCATCTTGCCGCTCTGTACTCCAAGGGGGCTCAGACGTCCCGCATCTATACGTTGTATGCGGACCTCTTTGCCCGTCCTACCTTGTCTCCTGCTGCTGCCTACCAACAGGTTCAGGCTCTTGGGGCTGGGATTCTTCAGAATCGTCCCTTTTCTGCGGATTTGGCTCAACAACACAAGCACTTCCAGGAGCTTCTGGTTGTGTGTTATCTGCTCCGGCTTCCTGATACTTATGACATGATCCGCCAGCAAATTCTGGGGGAGGCGGAATCTCCTACCTTAGATTCCACCGCTGCCGCATCGCTGCTGTCACCTCTCTCCTTCAGCGCCCTCTTCTGCCCGCTCCTCCACCGGACAACTATGCTCATCAAACTCAGCGGAGTGGCTCTGGTAGCCGCAGTCACCAGTCCGGCGGCCGTGCTTCTTCCCGCTACCTCTGCAGTCTGCTCTCACTGTGGCCGCACTGGCCATACTTCCGAACGCTGCTGGATGAAGCATCCTCATCTTCGACCCTCCGGTGACTCTTCCAAGCCATCTGCCTCTGTTGTCACATCATCAGGTAGTGCCCACATGGTGACTCAAGGTAAATGGCTCATCGACTCTGGTGCAACTAATCACATGACGGGCAATCCTCGGTGCTTCTCTTTACTCGAACAACATGATCGGTTGCCTCCGGTCCTCGTTGCGGACGGTTCTCCCTCCCCGGTTCATGGGACGGGAGTGGTTCATGTTACTCCGTCACTACGACTAGCGGACACTCTCTATGTGCCCAAGTTTTCGTGCAATCTATTGTTTGTTACCTCTTTATGCAAGCAGCTTCAGTTTTCTGTGACATTTACTCCGACTTCTTGTTCTTTTCAGGATCCGAGCTCCCACCGGACGATTGCTACTGGGACTGAGAGCGGCGGCCTCTACTTCCTCGACAACGTTTCCGCCTTGTCCGCCTTCTCATCTTCTTGTACGGATCTTCTCCAGTGGCATCTCCGGCTCGGTCATCCTCCACCACGACTTCTACATCAGCTTCTGCCCCACCTCCCTCCCTCCAGTACTCCTCTCCACTCGGCGCTTGTCAACTAGGCAAGCATCACCGTTCCTCCTTCCCACCGAAGCAAGGTCGGGGCTCTACTCGTCCATTTGATCTTGTCCACTCTGATGTCTGGGGACCTGCTCCTACCCTCACCGTTGGTCGGGGTAGTTCTTATTTTGTCACTTTTATTGATGATTTTTCTAGATATACTTGGGTGTATCTCCTACGAGATCGCTCTGAACTTTTAGATGTATGGATCTCTTTTTATCAGTTAATTAACACTCAGTTTAATGTTTGTATTAAAACCTTTCGCTCCGACAATGCTAAAGAGTATCTGAGTCATGCTTTTACATCTTTTTGTGTGCAACATGACATTATTCATCAGTATTAAAACCTTTCGCTCCGACAATGCTACCGAAGCACAGTTGGTTCCTTGACGTTCCTCATTAACACCCGCCTCGACATTGAATATGCTGTCAGTATGGCCTCAAGGTTTATGAATAATCCCAAATCCATCCACATGAAAGTTGTAAAATGGGTGCTAAGGTACCTTCAAGGAACCAAAGATTTCGGTCTTTGTTATTTCAGAAAAGAGGGGGAAGCAGGGAAGAAGCTAATAGGATATTCCGACAGCGGTTGGGCCGACAACACTGAAGATCGAAAAAGTACTAGCGGTTTTCTATTCCAATTAGGTGAAAATACCATTTCATGGAGCTCAAGGAAGCAGAAATGCACAACACTATCTTCCGCCGAAGCAGAATACATCACCATTGGGGAAGCTGCTAAAGAAGCTCTATGGTTAAAAAGATTAATAGAAGAAATCTGTAAAGTAAAGGAAGGATCAACTGAGATTAAGATCGATAGCACTTCAGCCATCGCCATGTGCAAAAATCCTGTTTTTCATAACAGGACAAAACATATTGTTGAAGTTAGTGATCGGGCGGTCTGCCGGTCTGGCTTGGCGGGTTGATGACCGCACGGTTTGACAGTCACCCTTCAGCGGTTTGGTTGCTGTGTGTTGCTGTCTGAGGTCCAAGCGGTCTAGCGGGTTGTCTCTGGCGACTTGGAGACCGGGCGGTCTAGCGGTCTCCCATGGCGATCTCTCTCTCTCTGGTAGTAGCCGAGCGGTTAGCCGTTCTGCCTAACCGCGCGTCTTGTGCGGTTTGTGTCTGTATAGTCCGCTTGTGTCATGTAAATTTTTAGTCCCACATCTCTTATTTGTATTCTCTCTTCTCTCCTCCATTCTATATAAGGGAGGTCATACTTTTGTAATAGATACCTTTTTCGGATAATAAAGTTTCAGTTAAAACCATTTCGGTTTGTTTTTGTTCGGTTTTTACATGGTATCAGAGGACTCGATCTACTCCTCCTGATTCTGTGCCTTCCCTGTCCGCGCGGCTTGTCTCGCCGGTTTGCTCCCTGTCCGCGCGACCTCTTCCTCTCCTTGTCGTTGCCCTCTGTGTGCGCGATCTTTTTGTTTCCTGTTCTAAGTCGCCGCCTCCTATCGTCGCGACCTATTTTGTCGCTGCTCCTGTTCGAGCGGCTTGTCCTCTAGCCGTCGACTTCTTCCCCTCTGCTTGGGTCTGCGGCTTGGTCGTGGCTTTTCTGGCCGCTGGTTTCTGCCCTCGTGACCGCTGCAGCTTTTCTTCTTCCTATCCGTGCGGGTTGTTTCCTAACCGCCCGGCTTCCCTTTTCCTGCTCCTATGGCTCTTTCTGATGCTTCTACTGCCACCACCCCTGTCACCAATCCGGCTCCGCCTCTTCCTCCTACTCCTTCCGGGAACCTTGGCACTGTTTCCAAGCTTGTCGGCTCCAACTACCCGGATTGGAGCGTCTCTTTCACCTTTCTACTCCGCTCGCAACGCAAACGCCACCATCTCGTTGATGACCCACCTCCTACCACTTCACCTCTCTTTGATGACTGGGATGCAAGTGGCGCTTGTGCGTACTTGGCTCGCTAACAGCCTTACCGATGAGTGCCTTCCCGTCATCCGTCATGATGAGACGGTCAAGGCTGCTTGGCTTCATCTTGCCGCTCTGTACTCCAAGGGGGCTCAGACGTCCCGCATCTATACGTTGTATGCGGACCTCTTTGCCCGTCCTACCTTGTCTCCTGCTGCTGCCTACCAACAGGTTCAGGCTCTTGGGGCTGGGATTCTTCAGAATCGTCCCTTTTCTGCGGATTTGGCTCAACAACACAAGCACTTCCAGGAGCTTCTGGTTGTGTGTTATCTGCTCCGGCTTCCTGATACTTATGACATGATCCGCCAGCAAATTCTGGGGGAGGCGGAATCTCCTACCTTAGATTCCACCGCTGCCGCATCGCTGCTGTCACCTCTCTCCTTCAGCGCCCTCTTCTGCCCGCTCCTCCACCGGACAACTATGCTCATCAAACTCAGCGGAGTGGCTCTGGTAGCCGCAGTCACCAGTCCGGCGGCCGTGCTTCTTCCCGCTACCTCTGCAGTCTGCTCTCACTGTGGCCGCACTGGCCATACTTCCGAACGCTGCTGGATGAAGCATCCTCATCTTCGACCCTCCGGTGACTCTTCCAAGCCATCTGCCTCTGTTGTCACATCATCAGGTAGTGCCCACATGGTGACTCAAGGTAAATGGCTCATCGACTCTGGTGCAACTAATCACATGACGGGCAATCCTCGGTGCTTCTCTTTACTCGAACAACATGATCGGTTGCCTCCGGTCCTCGTTGCGGACGGTTCTCCCTCCCCGGTTCATGGGACGGGAGTGGTTCATGTTACTCCGTCACTACGACTAGCGGACACTCTCTATGTGCCCAAGTTTTCGTGCAATCTATTGTTTGTTACCTCTTTATGCAAGCAGCTTCAGTGTTCTGTGACATTTACTCCGACTTCTTGTTCTTTTCAGGATCCGAGCTCCCACCGGACGATTGCTACTGGGACTGAGAGCGGCGGCCTCTACTTCCTCGACAACGTTTCCGCCTTGTCCGCCTTCTCATCTTCTTGTACGGATCTTCTCCAGTGGCATCTCCGGCTCGGTCATCCTCCACCACGACTTCTACATCAGCTTCTGCCCCACCTCCCTCCCTCCAGTACTCCTCTCCACTGCGGCGCTTGTCAACTAGGCAAGCATCACCGTTCCTCCTTCCCACCGAAGCAAGGTCGGGGCTCTACTCGTCCATTTGATCTTGTCCACTCCGATGTCTGGGGACCTGCTCCTACCCTCACCGTTGGTCGGGGTAGTTCTTATTTTGTCACTTTTATTGATGATTTTTCTAGATATACTTGGGTGTATCTCCTACGAGATCGCTCTGAACTTTTAGATGTATGGATCTCTTTTTATCAGTTAATTAACACTCAGTTTAATGTTTGTATTAAAACCTTTCGCTCCGACAATGCTAAAGAGTATCTGAGTCATGCTTTTACATCTTTTTGTGTGCAACATGACATTATTCATCAGACTAGCTGTGTTTATACCTCCCAACAAAATGGGGTGGCGGAACGCAAAAACCGTCACCTCCTCGATGTGGCTCGCACATTGATGACCCAGATGCATGTCCCTCGCTCTTATTGGGGCTATGTTGTTTTCCTTACCTGCTACCTCATCAATCGCATTCCATCCACAGTTCTCCACGGGAAAACCCCATTCTCCATTCTGTATCCGGGCAAGGAGCCTTTTCCTCTCCCTCTCCGAATCTTTGGATGCACTGCATTTGTGCATGCCCCATCTGCCACCCGTGATAAACTATCCCCTCGCTCCACCAAATGTGTCTTTCTGGGGTACTACACCACTCAGAAAGGCTACTGTTGCTTTAACTCTGTTCTTCGTCAGCAGTTCGTCTCCGCTGACGTTACCTTCTTCGAGAATGCCTCCTACTTCTCGGCTGTCTCCTCCTCTCTTTCCCCCGCTTCCTCTCCTCTTCCCCCAGCTTCTAATTCTCCTGCTCTTCCCTTCGTTCCCTCGTCTCCTACCGAGATATCCACCCCTCCGCCATCTCCGGCCCCTCCTCTCTCTCCGCCTCTCTCTCCCACTTCTCCATCACCGTCTCCGTCCTCTCCGCCGCCGTCGCTCTCTTCTCCAGGGCCAGCTCTCTCTGCCACGGACGCTCCGGATGCCGAGGGAGCCGCCGACCTGGATCTCCCTGTAGCTCTTCGCAAAGGGGTGCGGACATGTACCCTACACCCCCTTGCTGCTGTTGTTTCATATGATCGTCTTACCCCTTCTCGCAGGGCCTTTGTGCTGGCTATCTCTGCCACTGCCACACCTCGTTCCTATCAGGAGGCCCTTGTTATTCCCCACTGGAAGCTGGCCATGGATGAGGAAATGGCGACCCTCACGGAGCGGGGTACCTGGACTCTTGTTCCTCCTCCCTTCGGTACTGATGTTGTTGGCTGTCGCTGGATCTTTGTGGTCAAATTTGGCCCCGACGGCACGGTGGACCGTTATAAAGCTCGCCTTGTTGCTAAGGGCTTTACTCAGACATATGGAGTTGATTACTTAGACACTTTCTCTCACGTGCCTCGTCTCAGCACCATCCGAGTCCTTCTCTCTGTGGCGGTCAATCGAGAGTGGCCGATTTCGCAGCTGGATGTCAAAAATGCCTTCTTTTATGGTGATCTTCAGGAGGCCGTCTATATGGAGCAACCTTCTAGGTATGTTGCTCCGGGGGAGACCCGAGTATGCCGGTTGAAGAAGGCAATCTATGGCCTCAAGCAGAGCCCTCGAGCTTGGCTTGACAAGTTTAGCGGCATCGTGGCGGCCGTTGGTTTTGTGCGCAGCTCTGCCGATCACTCGCTATTTATTCGCAAAACCTCTTCGGGCCTGGTGGTTCTTGCTGTGTACGTCGATGATATTCTTCTCACTGGCGATGATCAGGAAGGGGTAGCCTTGACAAAGCGGCATCTTCGTCAACATCTGGTCACGAAAGATATGGGCTCTCCGAAGTACTTTTTGGGGATTGAAATCTCTCAGAAGCCCAACTCCTTAGTCCTCTCCCAGCGTAAGTATGCTCTAGATCTTTTAAAAGAAGCAGAATTGACTGGAGCCAAACCTGCCCGATGCCCCATGGCAATTGGAGAAGACAAAACCTGGACGGATGATTCGCCCCTTCTTTCAGATACTATGCGGTACAGGCGTCTAGTTGGTAAGCTCATATATCTCACAGTGACCAGACCCGACATTTCCTATGCTGTGGGAAAGGTGAGTCAATTCATGCAAACTCCTAGGGAGTGTCATCTACAGTCCGCCTTGAGGATCTTGGAGTATGTCAAAGCAGCGCCTGGGAAAGGATTACTCTTTCAGAAGAATGGTCATCTGAGGGTTGAAGCATACTCAGATGCGAGTTATGTTGATGACAAAGGGGATCGCAAGTCTACCTCCGGTTTCTGTACCTTTGTTGGGGGAAATCTGGTAAGCTGGAAGAGCAAGAAGCAGTCTGTTGTTTCCAGGTCCAGTGCTGAAGCAGAGTATCGGAGTTTGGCATCGACCACTTGTGAGTTAAAATGGCTACGGGCTCTCATGTTGGATTTATGAGAGGTCTACAACCATCCTCTACCTATGTTTTGTGACAACAAGGCTGTCATATACATCTCCAAAAATCCAGTCTTTCATGAAATAACCAAGCACATTGAGGTCGACTGTCATTTCATTCGTGAAGAGATTTTGAAAGAACAAATTTGCACTCCCTTCGTCACTTCTGATAAAGAGCTGGCTGACATCTTCACCAAGCCAGTATCTACCTCGTTTCTTCATATTTGTGACAAGCTGGGCATGATCGATATATATGCTCTAGCTTGAGGGGGAGTGTTGAAGTTAGTGACCGGGCGGTCTGGCGGTCTGGCTTGGCGGGTTGATGACCGCACGGTTTGGCAGTTACCCTTCAGCGGTTTGGTTGCTGTGTGTTGTTGTCTGAGGTCCAAGCGGTCTAGCGGGTTGTCTCTGGCGACTTGGAGACCGGGCGGTCTAGCGGTCTCCCATGGCGATCTCTCTCTCTCTGGTAGTAGCCGAGCGGTTAGCCCTTCTGCCTAACCGCGCGGCTTATGCGGTTTGTGTCTGTATAGTCCGCTTGTGTCATGTAAATTTTTAGTCTCACATCTCTTATTTGTATTCTCTCTTCTCTCCTCCATTCTATATAAGGGAGGTCATACCTTTGTAATAGATACCTTTTTCGGATAATAAAGTTTCAGTTAAAACCATTTCGGTTTGTTTTTGTTCGGTTTTTACACATATCCAGCTCAAGTATCATTTCATAAGAGAACTTGCTGAGGAACAACTGATTCATCTCAGCCACTGCAACACAAGAGAGCAGATTGCCGATGGACTTCCGAAGCCTCTCACCGCCGACAAGTTCTTTTCCATCCAGAAAGGGTTAGGCGTTATAAAAGATGATCTAGATTAAAGGGGGGATAATGTTAGGAATTAATAATCTAGAATCTTCTACCTTTTTCAGGACTGTTTGTCCTATTCTACTTTTCTAGAAGCAACTATTAAAGAGTTTACATTCATGTATGCCATGACATTTTTAAATGAATGAGAAGACATCTATTTCTGCAGTGATATTTTCCCATTGTCTGCCTTGCTTTCTTCTCTCCCGTGAACTTTCCATATTCTCTTTCAATCTTGTTGCTTGCTTGCATTTCCACATATATTTCATAAAATTCATGTCCAGAGCAGTATTTTTGTGCATACAAATTATGAAATGTAAACTCAGGGGGGAAGTTTATGTAATTTCAAAATATAGAGGGGTGTAGTAACCTGTAATTGTGCAAACTCACAGAGAATGTTTAGGTAAGCGATAGTAATTATATATTTTCGAGCAGAATACAATTCGGCTACTGGCTGAGGAAGAAGAGGATGTTCTTACCAACCTAAATTTTTATGATTTATCCTTTTAACAAAAAGCTCCAGAATTTTAGTTTTTGACCTTGGAATCCTCAATTTTTTGGGTTGCTGATAGATAAATGAAGTGCAAGCAAAGTTCATTGCGGCCATGGAAGATCTCTTTCAAAGGAACAAAGCTAAAGTTGGATACGCTGATCTCCAGCTAAGAGTTCTATGATTTCTCACTACTGCCTTCAGTTTAATGGATTCAGCCTTTGAGGTCAGAATCATGAATAAATTCCTGGAACTTGTTTCGATTTACTTTAGCAAATTTTCGAGAGAAGTTGGGTTGATATTCTTCAACGATTGTCTTTGTTCATGCCTTCTGTTCAGCAAATAATGGATGTTGTTCTATTTAAAATAAAATACAGCACTTGAGGGATAATTAGGGTTCTTTAAGTTAAACAAGATGCTTAAAAAAGCGATTATTCTATGCTAAGAGTTTTATGATTTCTCTCTCACCACTGCTTTCAGTTTAATGGATTCAGCCTTAGAGGTCAGAATCATGAATAAATTCCTGGAACATGTTTCGATAAACTTTAGCAAACTTTTGAGAAAAGTTAGGTTGATATTCTTCAACAATCGTCTTCGTTCATGCCTTCTGTTCAGCAAATAATGGATGCTGTTCTGTTTAAAATAAAAAACAGCACTTGATGGATAATTAGGGTTCTTCAAGTTAAACAAGATGCTTAGAAAAATGATAATTCTATGCTAGATTATGTCATCTGTTCAGCAAATAATGGATGATGTTCTGCTTAAAATAATTTAAAAAAAAACAGCACTTGAGGGATAATTAGGGTTCTTCAAGTTAAACAAGATGCTTTGAAAAATGACAATTCTATGCTAGATTCTGTCATTTCCCTTCCTAATTTAAATTTTACAACACGACATTCATTACAATTTGTCCTATAAATACTTTTGATTTCTAGAAGGCAGGGGTTGGAATTTTTTTGATTCCATGGTCTCTTAACCTTCTAACTTGTTACAGAAACGAGGGTAGAATGAAAAATGAACAAAAAATCATCAACACAAAATAAACATATTTACATGGTTCACCCCATGATTGGCTACGTCCACGGGCAACAATAGTCCGATTTTCACTTTTTCAAGAATAGAGGCGGTTACATAAAGCGGCCAAGATTCAGTTTCCTGAAAAAATTATGCAAACCTAGAACGACAAGGAGTGAAAATCAAACTATCTTATATACCACTTTGTACATTTACAAAATATCCGTGATAACTATCCTTAAAAAATCGGGGGAGGGAGAATTCTTCGCACATGATTTAGAGGGGGACCTCTACTTTATTAGATATCTACCTTTTTATTTCTTTTTTTTTGCATTTATTCCTCCATCAATTCCTCTACAATGATGTTTTATTTCTTACCAAATAGTATTTTAGCCATATTACTCCGCCTGAGCCCATGTTTCAAACCCTAAAAAAGTGCGGTGATAGCGGAACTGTAAAACTTTATGAAAGCGGGGAAGGTCGTAAGAGCACTCAACCAACCAATGTAAATAAATCAGTAACAATCAGAAGAACAAGAGACAAAATTATATTAACAATCTTCTTTACATGACAAGATATATATTGCGAGACATGATTTCGCAATGAACCCGGTGGAGATCACAAAAAAATAGACAAGTACAAAACTGACGGACATCACACTGTAACCGCCTATCTGCTTCGCTAACCGCCAAGGCCGAGCGAACAATTGCTTATTGACTGCTGAGGAAAACAACTTTGTCTGCAACTTCTGGTCGCCTGACCGCGAGGTCACCTAATCGTTGAAATCATTGCGAACAAATGAACTATAACTGAGCTATCCACTGTCCCCAACTTCTGGTCGCCTAACCGTCAAGGTCACCTAACCGTGAGTTGAGCGAGCAGCTTATTCGAACTGCTACTCGGTCCGCCAAACACGAACTGAATTATCGAAGCTGGGAAACTGTCAAGAAAGAAGACCGCCTAGTCGCAGAACCCGTGACCTGCTGCTAACCGTCGTTGATTGCTACCAGCTATCAACACTGCCTTCAGAACCAGTTTCTTGGCTGCAAAGTGCTAGCCGTATAATCTGCAAACACAACAATAAACCGTTCACTTCTCCTTGTCGCACTGTTAGAAAAACGTAATCGCCGAGTTTAACCCAAGTTACAGTTTTTACAGTACCTGTTATTTATGACGAGGTTAGCACCCCTATTTATAGACGGGCGGACGGATACTGTCACTGCATAGGGGATAGAGTAACCGCTAGTGACGTGACAGCTAGCAGCACCAATCCGCCCAATATTCAGACTGCCAACACCAGACCGCACGCGGTTAACACTACCAGTCTGCACAGCTATGCGGACAACAACCTCAGTCCGCGTGGACTTAAGCAGCCAAGCAGGCAGCCACGCGACTAGAAGTCTAACTGCACTAACAACAGTTTTCCGGTCTCCGCGGTCTCCCAATTCAGACTGCGCAGTTCACGGTTAGCTCAAATCTAACCGCGTGGTTAACATCTCGGGGAGCTTGCTGAGACAGACCGTGAGAAGAAGAATGACCAAGGACTAGGCTATTCGCCAAAACCTAGTCGCGCTACCCACACGACCTCCGCGTTCTGTGCGGTCTGCACACCTCAGACCATCCACTTCTACTTCAACAATTTCAACAGAAACTACGAGCTCAAGTATATAAATCTTCACCAAAAACTTCTCTAGACAACAAGTTTTGGGTTTGAAACTCCCGGGGAGCGCTGTGAAATTGGTTTACAAAGCAAAATTTTTACCAAATGTATCCACTTACATAAGCTGGAATCTAATGATTGGTCTCTTCTCATAATAAAGTTGTGCACAACTCTTTCGGTTTAGATTTCATAATCACAATTCATTATTCGAGCTCAATTCCCATTTAGGTAAAGATTTGTTCTTTGGAAATATAATTTTATGGAGCATGTCAGTAATTTCATGCGCCAAGGATATTTAACAACACACCGTTGGTAAGCGCTACCTCGAATGTCTATATTTGTTACATAAGATATTGAGAAAATGATCATTTACTGAAGTAAGTGTGTGAGTCGCTCGAAACATCCGGAGGAGAGTATAAGTGGAACCCTCTCCCCATTGCCCCCAGCTAGGTTTATATAGAGCAAAACCTAGGGTTTATTCGCGCAAAGCCCCCGAGCCCGTTATTCGTCCGAATATACACTTACAATCTCCTCCTATATTCGCGATAAATAACGGTGACGTTTCGGGGTGCTGGAGTGTAGACAAAATAATAATCAAAACTAAGCAAAACAATCAGGACAGATCATCGTCATCCATGTCCATGTCTACAGCTCCTCCATAATCTCCATCGTAGCCTGTAAGGAATTTCGTGAGTCAGACTCTATGAATTCATAAACATATGCAGTAACATTTAAAGTAAACTAGCTCTTACTAAATGAGGTTAGCACTTCTAGCAACGATGAAGTAACTCTGTCAGCATCTCATCCAGTCTAATTAGGACTAGTCATGTTACCTTACTTATTACGGATCACTATGTGCCTCACCAACACATGTGGGCACAGATCACGTGCAACATTATCAAATGTGGAATAATGTGTTGAATAACTCTTGAATCAACTTACAATGGGAGGACGTTAGGTTATCAAGTGTGGAATAACCAGCATCCAACCATCTTGGGTTTTCATCAAGAAATTATTTGGGGTTTTCAGTCTGTTACTATTTAGATGTTTGAATGTTGACAGCTATAGGCTCGTACGTATCAAAACATAAACATTGGAGGAAAGTTTCATATTTCTATGAACTTTAATCTCATTTCCCCCAATGTTTTGATTGTGAGAGCTCTATTTAATCCTTTAGTAAGTGCGTCTGCAACATTATCTTTTGATCTCACATCAACCAGGGTCATAATCCCTTGACTTGTGAGAGAGTTCAACCAGGTCTGTTTCATCCTAAGTTGTCTTCTTTTGCCATTAAACAAAGTGTTCATGACAATCGTTTTAGTAGTCTGATTGTCGCAGTAAACTGCAACAGAACTCAGTTTCAGGCTCGACAGTGGAATGTGCATCACCAAATCTCTTATCCACTCTGCCTCTTCACCAGCTGAAGCTAGAGCATAGAGTTCGGATTTCATAGATGAGAGTGCAATGCACGACTGTCTCTTGGACTTCCAGGCTACAATTGCTCCTCCTAGTGTGAAGAGGAATCCACTAGTGGACTTGCTGTCGTTTACTTCTGAGCACCATGACGCATCAGAATATCCTTCCAGAACTGGAGGATGACCACTATAGCATAAAGCATACTATCGGGTGTGTTTTACGTATCGCATCAGCCTATCGAGGGCATCCCAATGGTCTTGGCCAGCATTGCTAGTGAACCTACTTAACATGGCGACCGTAAAGGCTATGTCAGGTCTCGTACAGACCATGACATACATGAGGCTACCAAGCAGTTTAGAATAATCTAACTATCGAACCGCAGCTCCATCATTGGGCTTTAAGCGGTTAGAATAATCGTATGGTGTCTTAGCCGCTTTACGTTCACTGTATCCCCACGTGTCCAACATGGACTGGATGTAGTGGCTTTGACTTAGGGAAATGTCATGTTTCCCAAAGCTCACTTGCATACCTAGTATAATGTCAACTACACCGAGATCTGTCACGCTAAATTTTTTAATTAGACCTGACTTTACGTCATCCACTTCAGATTGATCAGATCCAAGAATAAGCATATCATCCACGTACAAACATATTATAGCGACTTTGTCTGATCTATGACGTATGTAAAGATATTTGTCCGAGAGACTTGACAGGAATCCATGTTCTTTACAGTATAGTCAAACTTCTTATGCCATAATTTCAGTACTTGTTTCAATCCGTATAGCGACTTTAAAAGCTTACAGACTTTGTTTTCGTGACCGTCTACAATGAAACCTTCAGGTTGACTCATGTAGATATCTTCGGTCAGATCTACATTCAAGAACGCAGTCTTAACATCCATTTGATGAACAATAAAGTTCTCAATGGCCGAAATAGCAAGAAGAACTCACTTGCACCCTACAGTTTTAGCTCCTTTTGGCTTATCAACTAACGTCCAGGTGCCGTTCTGAAGGAGAGAGTTCATCTCATCCTCAATGGCTTTTTTCCAGAGTAGGGAATCCCTTGATCTCATCGCTTCCTTAAAGGTAGATGGATCATCCTCAACGTGGTAAGTGACAAAATCACTACCGAAGGTTCTGGGGGTTCTCTCTCTCACTGAAGTCCTCCTAAACTCTAGGCCAAAGTTATCTATCGGAACGGAATAGAAGGTGCTCGTTACTGATTCTGGATCTTCCTCAGTAATAGTTGCTTGCATACCTGAGATTGTTAAGTTCTTATCTTTGATGAATTTATTCTCGAAGAACACTGCATCCCTAGATTCTATTATGATATTATTAGAAATATCAATGAACCTATCTGCAGCACTATCTTCAGCACAACCTAAGTAGACATATGTATTGGTCCTAGGTCCAACCTTAGACCGTCCAGGGTCAGGAACCCTGACATAGGATATACAGCCACATGTCTTAAGTCTAGTTAAAGACGGGGGTCGCTTAAACCAAAGCTCGTAGGGTGTAACCTCTAACTTAACATAATGAACTTTATTCAGAATGTGATTCGCAGTCAAGACTGTTTCTCCCCAATAAGCGGAAGACATGCCTGTAGTGAGCAGCATAGAGTTCAACATCTCTGTTAACGTTCTATTCTTGCGCTCGGCTATGCCGTTAGATTGGGGGGAAGTAAGGAGCAGTGGTTTCTACTATGATGCCCTGTGAAGCAAGGAAACATCTGAACTCACTGGACATATATTCTCCTCCTCTATCACTCATAAATCTCTTTATTTTCATGCTTAATTGGTTTTCTACCCTGGTTTTGAAAAGACAAAATTTTTCAAACGCTTTGTCTTTAGTTTTAAGCAACGAAATATGACAAAACCTTGTGCAGTTATCTATGAACGTGATCATATAATTTCTTCCACCTCTAGTGACAAAATTCTTAAAGTCACAAATATCAGAATGTATAAGCTCAAAAGGTGTTGTGCTCCTAGTAATCGTGCCAAAAGGTTTCCTAGTGATCTTAGTCTGAGCACACACTTCACATTTTCCAAGTGGAGACTTAGTGTCTAATGTGCTCTTGTGAGTTTTAGCTACTTGGAATATTTTCCTGTAGTTTACGTGTCCTAGTCTCTCATGTATAGTCCTAGGGCTAACTAAATTCAATTAAACTTGTTGCACTACTTCATTTGCTAGACTCAGACGGTACATCTTATTTTGGATGTAAGCACATCCAAAGTAGTGAGAGTTAACTGACAGAGTCACTCTACCGCTACAGAAGTTAACTGACATAGCAACATCACACAATAAACTAATAGACACTAAGTTAACAGATAAAGAAGGAATAAAATTTACGTTCTTTAAAATTAAAGACTTACCTGAGGAGAGCATCAGAGTTGCGTTCCCCACCTTTAATACGTCAGCTGTTCCTCCATCTGCTACAGTCACTGATTCCTTTGCGTTATTCAGCTCTGTCAAAAGATTAGCATTGTTGCAAACGTGGCACGTTGCCCCAGAATCCAGAAACCACTCTGTGCTGGCCTGCTCGTGTCCGACCATGGCAACAAAGTCGGATGGCTCAGCTTGACTAACCAGATGGGCCTGGTTGCCCTCTTGTGATGCTTTAGTTCTTTCCTTCATCGGTAACTTGCAGTCAGATGCGTAGTGTCCCCACTTGTTGCAGTTAAAACATTTACCCTTAAATTTCTTAGAGAGTCTACTCGGTCCTGCAACCTGGGAGCTACTACGAGACGTTTTGGTCTTGTGAGGGGGAGGAGCATGCTTAGAGCTTGAAATCATGTTGGCAGCAGCCTTCTGCTTGCCAACAGCTTCCAAGGAGTGCTTCGTCATGTTCTCGTCCTCAATGCGTATGAAACGCTTGAGGTCGTTCAGACCAACCTGCATCTTTTTGCGGTACATTTCCGTTTTGAAATTGTACCACGAGGAGGGCAACTTATACACAATTGTGTCCGCAACAAAACTATCTGACAGACTAATAGACTCACTATGCAGGGAATCAACTAAATTTTCAAATTCTGATACCTGAGGGAGAATGGCTTTCTGCTCGTCGAAGCTGAATGAGTGGAATTTATCCACCAGATGAGCCTTAGAGAGGTCCTCCTCCTACTTGAAGTGCTCCTCCAGTGCTTCTCAGATCTCCTTAGCAGACTGCATCTTGATGTAGTTCTTGGCCAGGCTGGAGGAGAGGCAGTTCAGCAGGTAATCCCTGCAGAAGTCTTCATCTTCGACCCAATGTGCCTCGTCTTCAGTCCCAGCAACGTCAGCACGAGTAGTCTTGATGGTGTAGAAGACGTTCAGGTATTTCATCCCGAACTGGGAGTTCAACTTCCAGTCGTTGAACTCTGTGGTCGTAAACTTCTCAAGCTTGTTCATGGGCACCAGAGAGGACATGGTGGACTTCCTCATTGCTTGAACACAATTAGCAAACTCCACTTGATCTTGGAAGAAAACCCGGGCTGCACCTCCACTAAAGAAGAACGGACCTTCACTGGATGGAGGCAGAGAGCAGAGAGGATCTCCACTGGATCGGCTGCACGGGCTCAGCAACCTTGGATCGGCTTCACCTTCCTAGATCTGGATCGGCAACCTTGCCGGAAAAGGGAAGGCAGCAGGGCTAACCAAAAAAAGGGGATCAGAGGACGGAAGGAGGCGGACCTCTGCTACTTCACCGACGCAGAAGAAAGCGGCAGGAGGCCGATCGGCGACGGGGACGAACTCCGAACCCAGCAACGATGTTTCCTCCTTTCTCGATCGGCGACGGGGAAGAGCGAACGGCGAGCCCTAGCAGGCGGCTCCGAAGGCGACGCGACGTTGCTTCAGCGTCGGCGACGACGACCTAGCGATGGCGAAGGAGCGATTGACTTCGGGAGTAGAATGCGCTATATGCCTTTTATTTGAATTTTAACGTCAGAGATCCGGCCGTATCTGGTTCACCGATACATACGGTTGTATCTCCAACAGATATGATCGAGATTTGGCCGTTGAAATCAAGATTGTACGGTAAATACACATCTCACACCTAGGGAAGGTGCGTTACTCGTACTAAATTCGCGCTCCATTATCTGGGTTTGCTACATAGCTTACTAAACTCCGGCTTGCATTTTAAGGCAAGATTATTTCTTGAACATTGAACCATTTAAAATAAATCTAGATGACAAAATCACTCCTACCAAATCATAAATTTTTTTTTAAATATCATAAAATAATTTAACTGATTTTATTATTTTTCATCTATATTTTTTTAAAGAAAACAACATTTTTGTAAACCATGAAAACTTAGAACGTTGACAAATATAATTTTGAAAGATAGAGGTGTAACCTGTAATTATTCAATCTCGCACGAGAGAGTAAAATACTCTATTAAAGGTGGTTGTATATACTATTTAAGTATGCGATATATAATACACTTCAAATACCGTACTTGCAAGTTGCAACTTGTAAGGAGGAAATAGACCATGCGTCTATGCTTATAATAAAACTATGGCAATGTTATTAGCAGTCCTATTACGACAATTTGTAGTTCTAAAAATACCTAAAAAAAGCTATTCATAGTCCAAAAAATACTTAAATTCATTAGATAGCGAATATGAATGGATTATGTTTAGTCATTATAGAACTGCTTATAACATTGTCCAAAAATTATATCTAATATATGCTTTACCCAGGCCACCAACTAAGAATAAGATGAAAAGGTAAATTGTTTCCTAAAATATTATTTGGGAGGAAACAAATTTGAACTTGAATTGTGAGAAAAATGTTTGGAGAGAAGGAATTTTACTCGGTCACAATTGGATTTCAATCAATTTTTTTGGATGCATCTCAATTACTAGTTGTCATGCATGAAATTCTCTTGTACATATTGTGCGGCAGTATCTTCGATCATATTTGGTTTAATGTTTGGTGACGGTCTGTTGGGTTATGCTATAGGAACGACTGTAGCTAGGAAGAACGTTAGCTCGGCTTGGACCACCCAAATCATTCAATCATATTAGGCCACTTGTATTTAGGCCAACGCCTTTATCCAAACCCTATGTATAAAAAGAACTGTATACGGATCCGGATTCTCTCAATTTCGTCAGAAATAGAGGAATGTAAATGGTTGGGGATTAGTGAACCCGTTAGATCCTCCTCAGAGAAATCTAGACCGCGAAATGGATCCCCTCCATTTCGTCAGAAATAAAGAGATCCTCATCTACTGTATACACCCCGTTCAGCTTGCGAAACAAAATTTTTTTTAAATCATTTTTCTTAGTTTAGATTAGAATAAAAGCAACTATAGCAATTAGTACGCCCTTCTTCTCTTTCAGCGCCAGCAAACTCGTAACGGCTCAAGACCATTATAATGGTGCTCTCGTTGAGACGCCAACTATGTGGAGAGCTCTTGCCTTCACCGCTCTAACCTCTTTTTTCAATGGATTCTCTTAAGTTACGGTGCCCTGACGGACAATGCAGGTTCAAGTCATTCTCTCTTTTTCATAAATTCTGTGGTCTGAATCTTCTCTAAAATTAGGCTCTTTTTCATCAATTCCCTAAAGTCTTATGTTATTGTCAAAACCCCCCCTAAACTTTAGAAATAGGTGAATAATCCCCCCCCCCCCAAACTTTAATTAGAAATAGGTGAATAATCCCCCCCCCTAAACTTTAGAAATAGGTGAATAATCCCCCCCTCCTAACAACCCCATCCGTTCATATGGTATATTCTAGAAGGTCCGGCCGGGGCCCCACAGGATATATCACAAAACAGTCGGTGAAGGTACATGATGATACCAGAGTAGCGCATCGCACCTATCACACATCATTCTAGCGGAAGCATAGACTACAACTGGAACTCCTCATGAATGTCCTAACATAAAACACCACATTTTATCTCATATAGGAATGTCTTACAACAAGTCAAAAGAGTTGGCCTTATGGCCTTACACGGCTTTCAAACAGTGGCCTAAACAAATGGGCACGCAGACCGGCCACAAGAAAAGAAAACACACAACAACACAGATAGCCTTCGAGGGCTAGCAACAGTAGCAGCAACAACAGCAGACACATCAACCTCTACGCGTCCCGCTCGGCTCTCCAGCACCTGCACAGGGACAATCCACCCAACGGTGACAAACAAAAGCAACGGTCAGCATTCAGCTGACCAAATTATAACGACCCTACTCCTTCTCTCGGGGCAGCGGTATTTTTCCCTGCAGGTAAAGCAAATCACAAGTATGGCAAGATATATCATCAAAATGTGCTTTCACGCACATAATCCATCACAACCGTTCGCCACCCGGCCCAACGGTCCGTGCACTCAGGGCACATTCTTGGTGTTCTGGCAACTCTCTTGCCCACCACCGTATCAGGGTCCTAGCCCAACGGTAAATCTCTTGAGCATTTACTCCATGGCGTGCAGCCGGAGTTAGTCTTCCTACACCGGGATGGCCCGTAGCCCCCCATTGTGTCATGGCGCGCAGGCCGAAGACTCTTGCTATGCGCTCCAACAGACCGCACTTTTTGGTCTCACGTCGGACGGACATAGCGCAGGTCGGATCCTCCACCCCCCGTTGCTCAAATCGCCTTGCCTTCTCCGAGTACAACGTACTCACGGCTATATCAAAGGCGCGGGTCGGTCTCACCAATCCTGTTCTTGGCATTCAAGCCTGGGCATATCTCGATACCCATTTCCTTAGCACAACAGCGGGTCTTTCTTGGGCCTCCCAGTTCTTCCTGTGACACGCACCACAGGTGGACACCACACAAGCACAAATGTCAGAGGTCTTTCCTGGCTATCATGTCAGTACTTCCTGTTACTCGCTTCACAGGTGGACACCCTATGACATCAAGCATCACAAAGGGCATTTCCTGGTCACACCAGTACTTCATGTGCTTCCTTCACAGGTTGGACCCAAAACTATCACAGGGCTATTTTTCCTGGGCTACCACTCCAGTACTTCCTGCTACTCCTTTTCGCAGGTATAACCCGTTGACTCCTTAAACGACACGTTATCACGGAGTCTTCTCCGGTTCGTATGCAACATCACCAATCCAGACCAACCTGTCCAGATGGGCTTCACACAGCATGCTTATTCCGTACTTCATTTCCGGATCTATATGCTAACAAAGGGGATTTCAAGCATCCACCCAAAGATTTCCCAGATCAGCCACCTCTTAGTGGGGGAAATCACAAAGCTATGACAAAAAGAAAGCCTTCACATGGCTAGGAGGAAAAGTCGTTACCCTTGCCGACCGCTTCGGTGCCATGACCTCCAAGCTAGCTTGCAAGACTCGCAAGAGCGTTTCCTCCGCAACGACGGCTTCGGATTTCTCGTCGGTAACCAGCAGCACCACCAGCAGCAGCCCCCTTTCCTTCTTCCTCCTCCTTTCTCTCTCTCTTTCTCTCTCTTGAATAAAGATGAAGGCCAAATCAAAATGAGGATTACTTCTCAGTTTTCGGCCTTTAAGAAAAAGAGGAAGAAGCTTCAGCCCTTGGATCCCAGCTGAAGGAATGTACGACCACGATTCTGCCAAAAACACTGCTTTTGACCCGACACGGCCTCTGACACGGCCGTGTCCCAGGCCGTGTGCCTCAAGCGGTGGTCAACCGACTTATCCAAACCAGTGACACGCCCATGGGACACGCCCGTGTCATGGGCCGTGTCACCAACACGCCTTCAGACATGCACGTGTCTGTGGCCGTGTGCCTGGGTGAAAAACCTCATCCGTTCATATGGTATATTCTAGAAGGTCCGGCCGGGGCCCCACAGGATATATCACAAAACAGTCGGTGAAGGTACATGATGATACCAGAGTCGCGCATCGCACCTATCACACATCATTCTAGCGGAAGCCTAGACTACAACTGGAACTCCTCATGAATGTCCAAACATAAAACTCCACATTTTATCTCATATAGGAATGTCTTACAACAAGTCAAAAGAGTTGGCCTTATGGCCTTACATGACTTTCAAACAGTGGCCTAAACAAATGGGCGCGCAGGCCGGCCACAAGAAAAGAAAACACACAACAACACAGATAGCCTTCGAGGGCTAGCAACAGTAGCAGCAACAACAGCAGGCACATCAACCTCTACGCGTCCCGCTCGGCTCTCCAGCACCTGCACAGGGACAATCCACCCAACGGTGGCAAACAAAAGCAACGGTCAGCATTCAGCTGACCAAATTATAACGACCCTACCCCTTCTCTCGGGGCAGCGGTATTTTTCCCTGCAGGCAAAGCAAATCACAAGTATGGCAAGATATATCATCAAAATGTGCTTTCACGCACACAAGCCATCACAACCGTTCTCCACCCGGCCCAACGGTCCGTGCACTCAGGGCACATTCTTGGTGTTCTGGCAACTCTCTTGCCCACCACCGTATCAGGGTCCTAGCCCAACGGTAAATCTCTTGAGCATTTACTCCATGGCGTGCAGCCGGAGTTAGTCTTCCTACACCGGGATGGCCCGTAGCCCCCCATTGTGTCATGGCGCGCAGGCCGAAGACTCTTGCTATGCGCTCCAACAGACCGCACTTTTTGGTCTCACGTCGGACGGACATAGCGCAGGTCGGATCCTCCACCCCCCGTTGCTCAAATCGTCTTGCCTTCTCCGAGTACAGCGTACTCACGGCTATATCAAAGGCGCGGGTCGGTCTCACCAATCCTATTCTTGGCATTCAAGCCTGGGCATATCTCGATACCCATTTCCTTAGCACAACAGCGGGTCTTTCCTGGGCCTCCCAGTACTTCCTGTGACATGCACCACAGGTGGACACCGCACAAGCACAAATGTCAGGGGTCTTTCCTGGCTATCATGCCAGTACTTCCTGTTGCTCGCTTCACAGGTGGACACCCTATGACATCAAGCATCACAAAGGGCATTTCCTGGTCACACCAGTACTTCCTGTGCTTCCTTCACAGGTTGGACCCAAAACTATCACAAGGCTATTTTTCCTGGGCTACCACTCCAGTACTTCCTGCTACTCCTTTTCGCAGGTATAACCCGTTGACTCCTTAAACGACACATTATCACGGAGTCTTCTCCGGTTCGTATGCAACATCACCAATCCAGACCAACCTGTCCAGATGGGCTTCACACAGCATGCCTATTCCGTACTTCATTTCCGGATCTATATGCTAACAAAGGGGATTTCAAGCATCCACCCAAAGATTTCCCAGATCAGCCACCTCTTGGTGGGGGAAATCACAAAGCTATGCCAAAAAGAAAGCCTTCACATGGCTAGGAGGAAAAGTCGTTACCCTTGCCGACCGCTTCGGTGCCATGACCTCCAAGCTAGCTTGCAAGACTCGCAAGAGCGTTTCCTCCGCAACGACGGCTTCGGATTTCTCGTCGGTAACCAACATCACCACCAGCAGCAGCCCCCTTTCCTTCTTCCTCCTCCTTTCTCTCTCTCTTTCTCTCTCTTGAAGAAAGATGAAGGCCAAATCAAAATGAGAATTATTTCTCAGTTTTCGGCCTTTAAGAAAAAAAGGAAGAAGCTTCAGCCCTTAGATCCCAGCTGAAGGAATGGACGGCCACGATTCTGCCAAAAACATTGCTTTTGACCCGACACGGCCTTTGACACGGCCGTGTCCCAGGCCGTGTGCCTCAAGCGGTGGTCAACCGACTCATCCAAACCAGTGACACGCCCATGGGACACGCCCGTGTCATGGCACCGAAGCGGTCGGCAAGGGTAACGACTTTTCCTCCTAGCCATGTGAAGACTTTCTTTTTGGCATAGCTTTGTGATTTCCCCCACCAAGAGGTGGCTGATCTGGGAAATCTTTGGGTGGATGCTTGAAATCCCCTTTGTTAGCATATAGATCCGGAAATGAAGTACGGAATATGCATGCTGTGTGAAGCCCATCTGGACAGGTTGGTCTGGATTGGTGATGTTGCATATGAACCGGAGGAGACTCCGTGATAACGTGTCGTTTAAGGAGTCAACGGGTTATACCTGCGAAAAGGAGTAGCAGGAAGTACTGGAGTGGTAGCCCAGGAAAAATAGCCCTGTGATAGTTTTGGGTCCAACCTGTGAAGGAAGCACAGGAAGTACTGGTGTGACCAGGAAATGCCCTTTGTGATGCTTGATGTCATAGGGTGTCCACCTGTGAAGCGAGTAACAGGAAGTACTGGCATGATAGCCAGGAAAGACCCCTGACATTTGTGCTTGTGCGGTGTCCACCTGTGGTGCGTGTCACAGGAAGTACTGGGAGGCCCAGGAAAGACTCGCTGTTGTGCTAAGGAAATGGGTATCGAGATATGCCCAGGCTTGAATGCCAAGAACAGGATTGGTGAGACCGACCCGCGCCTTTGATATAGCCGTGAGTACGCTGTACTCGGAGAAGGCAAGGCGATTTGAGCAACGGGGGGTGGAGGATCCGACCTGCGCTATGTCCGTCCGACGTGAGACCAAAAAGTGCGGTCTGTTGGAGCGCATAGCAAGAGTCTTCAGCCTGCGCGCCATGACACAATGGGGGGCTACGGGCCATCCCGGTGTAGGAAGACTAACTCCGGCTGCACGCCATGGAGTAAATGCTCAAGAGATTTACCGTTGGGCTAGGACCCTGATACGGTGGTGGGCAAGAGAGTTGCCAGAACACCAAGAATGTGCCCTGAGTGCACGGACCGTTGGGCCGGGTGGAGAACGGTTGTGATGGCTTGTGTGCGTGAAAGCACATTTTGATGATATATCTTGCCATACTTGTGATTTGCTTTTCCTGCAGGGAAAAATACCGCTGCCCCGAGAGAAGGGGTAGGGTCGTTATAATTTGGTCAGCTGAATGCTGACCGTTGCTTTTGTTTGCCACCGTTGGGTGGATTGTCCCTGTGCAGGTGCTGGAGAGCCGAGCGGGACGCGTAGAGGTTGATGTGCCTGCTGTTGTTGCTGCTACTGTTGCTAGCCCTCGAAGGCTATCTGTGTTGTTGTGTGTTTTCTTTTCTTGTGGCCGGCCTGCGCGCCCATTTGTTTAGGCCACTATTTGAAAGCCATGTAAGACCATAAGACCAACTCTTTTGACTTGTTGTAAGATATTCCTATATGAGATAAAATGTGGAGTTTTATGTTTGGACATTCATGAGGAGTTCCAGTTGTAGTCTAGGCTTTCGCTAGAATGATGTATGATAGGTGCGATGCGCGACTCTGGTATCATCTTGTACCTTCACCGACTGTTTTGTGATATATCCTGTGGGGCCCCGGCCGGACCTTCTAGAATATACCATATGAACGGATGAGGTTGTTACATTTTTGGTATCACAACAGCCCAAATTTCTGAAACAGGAATTTTTGGGTGACACGGCCTGTGACACGGGCGTGTCCCAGGGCGTGTCAGCTGACACGGCCTGCGACATGGGCGTGTCGCAGGGCGTGTCGAGGTTGTGTCAACGATCGGCCTTTGTCTCGACGATTTTTCTCTCGACGATGTGTCGAGAGGAGGCACACGGCCCAGGACACGGGCGTGTCCAAGGCCGTGTCGTATACTCGACGATTGTTACTCGACGATCGTCGAGTGTCGAGAAGTGAGTGTTGAGTGTTGAACACGGCCTGTGACATGGGAGTGTCACAGGGCGTGTCAAATCAGGTCGACGAACTCAGCCCGCCGAAGGATTTCGACAGGGCGTGTCTTTGTGCCGTGTCTAGGCACACGGCCTGGGACACGGGAGTGTCATAGGCCGTGTGAAGTCTCGGGATGTTTTGGAATTTTTTTCACCCAGGCACACGGCCACAGACACGGCCGTGTCTGAAGGCGTGTTGGTGACACGGCCCATGACACGGGCGTGTCCCATGGGCGTGTCACTGGTTTGGATAAGTCGGTTGACCACCGCTTGAGGCACACGGCCTGGGACACGGCCGTGTCAGAGGCCGTGTCGGGTCAAAAGCAGTGTTTTTGGCAGAATCGTGGCCGTCCATTCCTTCAGCTGGGATCCAAGGGCTGAAGCTTCTTCCTCTTTTTCTTAAAGGCCGAAAACTGAGAAGTAATTCTCATTTTGATTTGGCCTTCATCTTTCTTCAAGAGAGAGAAAGAGAGAGAGAAAGGAGGAGGAAGAAGGAAAGGGGGCTGCTGGTGGTGGTGCTGCTGGTTACCGACGAGAAATCCGAAGCCGTCGTTGCAGAGGAAACGCTCTTGCGAGTCTTGCAAGCTAGCTTGGAGGTCATGGCACCGAAGCGGTCGACAAGGGTAACGACTTTTCCTCCTAGCCATGTGAAGGCTTTCTTTTTGGCATAGCTTTGTGATTTCCCCCACCAAGAGGTGGCTGATCTGGGAAATCTTTGGGTGGATGCTTGAAATCCCCTTTGTTAGCATATAGATCCGAAAATGAAGTACGAAATAGGCATGTTGTGTGAAGCCCATCTGGACAGGTTGGTCTAGATTGGTGATGTTGCATACGAACCGGAGAATACTCCGTGATAACGTGTCGTTTAAGGAGTCAACGGGTTATACCTGCGAAAAGGAGTAGAAGGAAGTACTGGAGTGGTAGCCCAGGAAAAATAGCCCTGTGATAGTTTTGGGTCCAACCTGTGAAGGAAGCACAGAAAGTACTGGTGTGACCAGGAAATGCCATTTGTGATGCTTGATATCATAGGGTGTCCACCTGTGAAGCGAGTAACAGGAAGTACTGACATGATAGCCAGGAAAGACCCCTGACATTTGTGCTTGTGCGGTGTCCACCTGTGGTGCGTGTCACAGGAAGTACTGGGAGGCCCAAGAAAGACCCGTTGTTGTGCTAAGGAAATGGGTATCGAGATATGCCCAGGCTTGAATGCCAAGAACAGGATTGGTGAGACCGACCCGCGCCTTTGATATAGCCGTGAGTACGCTGTACTCGGAGAAGGCAATGCGATTTGAGCAACGGGGGGTGTAGGATCCGACCTGCGCTATGTCCGTCCGACGTGAGACCAAAAAGTGCGGTCTGTTGGAGCGCATAGCAAGAGTCTTCGGCCTGCGCGCCATGACACGATGGGGGGCTACGGGCCATCCCGGTGTAGGAAGACTAACTCTGGCTGCACGTCATGGAGTAAATGCTCAAGAGATTTACCGTTGAGCTAGGACCCTGATACGGTGGTGGGCAAGAGAGTTGCCAGAACACCAAGAATGTGCCCTGAGTGCACGGACCGTTGGGCCGGGTGGCGAACGGTTGTGATGGCTTGTGTGCGTGAAAGCACATTTTGATGATATATCTTACCATACTTGTGATTTGCTTTGCCTGCATGGAAAAGTACCGCTGCCCCGAGAGAAGGGGTAGAGTCGTTATAATTTGGTCAGCTGAATGCTGACCGTTGCTTTTGTTTGCCACCGTTGGGTGGATTGTCCCTGTGCAGGTGCTGGAGAGCCGAGCGAGACGCGTAGAGGTTGATGTGCCTGCTGTTGTTGCTGCTACTGTTGCTAGCCCTCGAAGGCTATCTGTGTTGTTGTGTGTTTTCTTTTCTTGTGGCCGGCCTGCGCGCCCATTTGTTTAGGCCACTGTTTGAAAGCCATGTAAGGTCATAAGGCCAACTCTTTTGACTTGTTGTAAGACATTCCTATATGAGATAAAATGTGGAGTTTTATGTTTGGACATTCATGAGGAGTTCCAGTTGTAGTCTAGGCTTCCGCTAGAATGATGTGTGATAGGTGCGATGCGCGACTCTGGTATCATCCTGTACCTTCACCGACTGTTTTGTGATATATCCTATGGGGCCCCGGCCGGACCTTCTAGAATATACCATATGAACGGATGAGGTTGTTACATTTTTTTGTATCAGAGGGAGGTTTCGATCCTCCGACCTGTGGGTTATGTGTGATGTGTGATAGGAGCAAGCAGAATGTTGCGACATTGTAGATGACAATGGAAGATAAGGAACCTTTAGTCCATAATTCATAGATCATGCATAATTGAAGTCGATGACGGACTTGAGCAATGAATAAAGTCAGAAAAAGAGAAAAATAACATAAACAATGAAACAATGTTGGTCTTGGACCATAGACACTAATTAAAATAAATTGAAAAAAATTAGTCAATAAAATGTCGGAATATATCGACCGATATATCAACGAATATATCGGTCAATAGCAGACATATTGGAGGATATATTTCAAAAGAATATTTTGCAAAAAAAAATATCGGAAACGTGTCATTTTGTTCATAAAACTTTTATGTCGGCCGACATGTCAGCCATGTCGGAGGATATCCACAACAGTGGGTACAATGACGACAAAAGATCCATATATCCAACACCACTATAGTGGGATAATGGGTTGAATGTTGTTGTTGTATTGCCTATATAAAATTTTTAAATCTATTCATCATAATAAAGATAAAATAAATTTTGAGAGTAAATCTTACGAGGGCCGGCCGAGGCCGTCCGGATCATTAGAAATTTTGTGTTAGAATGGTGTATCAGAGATTTTATGTTATGAAAAAAGAAACATTAAATACATTTTCTCTTATATTTAACAAAAATATGCAAAATCATTATCCGCTTTGTCTACATGTATATTTAAAACTCTTACATTTTTTACTTTTAATTAAAGAAATACATAAATTTTATTTCAACCCTAATTATACTTATCATATTTAAAAAATTTATTTAGGCAAATATATTACAATTCTTATTTCAAATATTTTAATTAGAAATTTGTTTTGCCCCATAATTAACTTAGCCCTTTTTTAAAGATGATTTATGATGAGTAGAATGGAAAGATAAAGTGGGGGGGGGGGGGTGGTTATCCGTCTATTTATAAAGTTTACGGAGGTTATTGACAATAACATAAAACTTTAGGCGGATTATCAACAATTTACTCTTTATTTTTCTTCTTATATTTGTTCTTTATCGCTGTCAATCGAGAGTATCAAATCTCGTCTATTCTAATATTCGGTCCTTTAATGAAAGATCGTTGAACTTGATCTTTTAATGAAAGACCATTTAACTTCCACAAGATTGTCTTGAGTGATGTATTTTTTGGTGCGTCCAACGCACACAAAAATGTGTGCTAGAGGAAATCCAACCGCATATATCAATAATCCAACGTTTGAAATCAAAATTGGAAATTACAGTTGTATTTAAAAATACGACTGTAATTTCCACTTTGAATTTTAACCGTTGGATTGTCGATTTTGCGGTCAGATTTCCTCTAGCACACGCTTCGGATGCACAATAAAACGCTTCGTCACGGGTTGCCTAATTTCGGTTATTATTTTGATCATCTTCCAATACTCCAACTCATTTCATAGCTTACTCTATTATTTCGGCTAGATCCTCTCTCAATATATAATAAAGAATACTATAGGTTATTCTTTAATAAGTTTTATGAGCCTAACACCAGAACTTGAGTCTATCTCAAGATCTACTCACTTCATTACAATAATGATTAAGAAGAAGCAAGCAAGCTAATTCTTAACCTACCTAAAAACAAAATTGTAGAAATCAAAAGAATGACTAAGGAGTGCCAAATTGCTTTATTCTATGATCTAGGGTTTGAGGATACCACTTACCATCACAACTAGATAGACCACCTTCATTATATACCCTCAATGAATTACCTGTCTACTCTATAAAAATTAACTTAACATCCATTCATAAGCATTGGCCCAATTCTAGTTGCCAGGAAACCTCCTCTACATGAGGAGAAACATGTTAAATTGATTGTTTTGATAAAATTTACAGTAACAAAAAAGGCCAAGCACAAAAGAAATTTCTAGTGACAGGATCATTCACAATTATAAAATATCACAGTTGTGTGAAAAATTAATGGTGGAAGTCGAAAAGAGGTCGCAGGAACACTCAATCATATCAGAAACCAAGTAGTAACCATTACAACAAAAACACAAGAGTCATAAATTAAAATTCAATCTGATTTACAAAGCGAGACATACACTGCGAGACATGATTTCGTCAATGTACCCAAGGAAAACAGAAAAATACAACTGTAGGCAAGGAAGAAACCGCGCGGGCTGAAACTGTAACCGCACAAGCTGCTCAAGCCACAAGCCCTGTCCTCCAAGACCAACCAAGTCGATTGTCCGCAACTAGCTGCGCGGACTGTCTGTTATTGAATGTTGACGATCAAGAAACAGAATCTGCTGATAAGCTGGGTGAACTCCAAACACTATCCGCAACCCCGAGTAAGGTCACTTCAAAGAGCGGACTGTGATCTGTTGTAAACCGCTGACTATGAACCGCGAACTGTTCCCCACCAAACTTCCACTATTTGCCTAGCCGTCTGATGCTAGCCGCACAGCCTGCAAAGATAGTCAATCCCACTTAGTCGCGCCGGTTAGAAAAACGTAACCGCAGGATATAAATGCGAGTTGAGTTCTCACTGTTCTCTGTTATATATAACGAGTCGGGGACTCGTATTTATAGACGTGAGGATGAGTGTCGTCACCTCTCATAACGATAGGATAACCGCACATCAATACTGCAGCTAAAATCACATATCCGTACAAGTGCGGATATAAGGATCAGTCCTCCACTGAAGAAAGAGCTATCCGCAAAGAAGTGCGGACACCACTTTGTCCACGTAATCAACCCGCAAGACAATGCAGACAACTTTGTCAGTCCGCATAGACAAACGGATAAAACCATCGGCATGTGTGGACTTAGACATCTCATCCACACGTCCTGATCCACCTCGCGCAAATGATGAACTATCTGTTGGAGGCTGACTTGGTTGACCAGTCAACAAGTCAAAAGATTGGTTTTAATATTATTTTATGTGAGCATTTATTATGAGAGAGTGTGTTCATTTATGATGAGAGAGAGTTGTTTAGTTTTTCCTTTGTCTATATAAAGGCTCCCTTGTACATGTTTGAAGAATGATGAATAGAGAGATAAACTCTCAAACCCTTTGTTCCTGTTTAGAGAGAGAAGAGTGGGAAGCGCCGCAGCGCTGGGTGTGTTTTTTCTATCCGGCGGTTAGGAGTTGAAGCCGGGCGACTTAGTGAAGCTCGCAGCGAGAGGGGGAACTCGCGGTTTGCGCGACCCGCGCTTTGGTGTGATCTCGGCAGGAGGAAGCTCGCGCTGGTGTAGCACTCGCAGGTGGAGCTCGCGCAGGAGCAGGTCGCAATTAGACCGATCTCGCCACGCGAGTTAGGCGGTCAAGCCGCGAGTGGGGTGCGGTCTCGCCGGTGGTTTAGGCGAGAGGTGGTGAAGGCGACCTCGCTGGGTTGTGCTCGCGCGTGGAGGCAGAAGCCCCTCGCGCGACGAGTGAGCACTCGCCTAAAGGAAGGAGGTCGCGCGGTTTAGTGGCGGTCTCGCAGTTGTTGGTGTTGAGTTGTGGAGTCAAGAGGAATTGGTTTGTGGAGTTGGGTTTCTGCGGAGAGCTCATCCACGTTTCCAAAAGTGGTATCAGAGGGAGGTTGAGAGACCCTCAGAAGGTTTGAAGTAGGGGAGAAATGGAGAGTTTGGAGGGGTCGTAGCCTGTGC